>BJFM01004524.1:61979-121580 GCA_016586285.1 Arothron firmamentum | reverse complement strand
GTGCGCGCGTGTGTGTGTGTAGATGTGTATTGAAACATATGTGTCCAGCTGTCACCAGCGCAGCATCAACACGGCCGTCAGAGCAACTCTGAGCCAAATACTGGGAGACCTGACTCTGCAGCTGCGACACAGACAAGAGGTATCTCTCTCTCTCTCTCACACACACACACACACACACGCACGCACGCACGTACGTACATACGTTTGGGCAGTCCAACTCGCAGCGCTCATGCCTCACCTGCTGCTGTGCTCTCGTCCACAGGGCACTGATGGGGAGGAGGTGAGCGCTGCTCCCCTAAACAGACGAGGTAAGTTGGGTCAGAACCTGCGTTCTGCTTCATCACTCATGCAGCGCTGAGGCTGAAGCCGGCAGGAGGTTCTGCTCTTTCATCTGTTTGACGGTTACATGTACTTTGACATAAATGACCCCTTCCCGCCGGGGCGCGGTCAGTTGCTGCTGGCAGCTCTCAGCCGCTTTCTGCTGGACTCCTCGTCTGTCTCAGCCCACTGCAGCTGCACAGAAGTGAAAATTCCCCCCAAGAGTCCGTCATCCCATCTCGAATCGAGTGAATCCAGAGGTTCTGAATGCAGATTTCTGCTTCTTGGCAGATGTTTCTCCCACCAGCCAGGCGCTGTGTGACGAAGTGGTGACAGTTCTGACTGTTTTTT
The DNA here is from genome assembly GCA_016586285.1 of Arothron firmamentum. Classification (NCBI taxonomy): domain Eukaryota; kingdom Metazoa; phylum Chordata; class Actinopteri; order Tetraodontiformes; family Tetraodontidae; genus Arothron; species Arothron firmamentum. Next base: position 120,911 of record BJFM01004524.1, on the reverse strand, counting down.
GTGAAAAGCTGGAGTCTGTGGACAGGTAGCGGCACATTTGATTCATTCTTTATTATTTCTGTCTTTTCTTTTTAATGAACTTAAGTATTTTAGAACAGTCGTTATTTTATTTGAAATGGTGTCAGTGTTGAATAAACATGTCTATAAATCTGAGCCTCTGGATGAACCTGTGAGTATTTAAATCTGTGTTTACTTGCGCTCCAGCGGGCATCAGCTCCTGCAGCTCCTCTACCTCGAGTGTATCCTGTCCATGTTGAGCAGCTGCCCACCCACGATGCACCTGTCCAGAGGGTTCGCTGACCTTGTGTGGTAAGATACCAACGTTATTATTGGACAGCAGTGTTTGCGTCAGTATTTGAGTTTTCTATTATTAGTTTTATTATTTTTGTGCAACACGCGGAGACAATTGAAGCATTTTATTCATTCGCTTTATTTTAACTGATTTGTGTTGATTTATACAACTTCCTCATTGCAACATGTATTCTTTTATCATATACAAATCTGTTTTTTTCTAGTTCCTCTATGACGCTTTTCTCCTCCTCCTCAGGAAGCAGCTATGTCCTAACCTCGTAGCTATCATGGGAAATCCCGTTAACGATAAAACCATCACTTCCCATCACAGCCAAACAGGGGCGCAAGAAAGGGACCGCCTCATGGAACGACTGAATCTAGGTGGGGCTTGGTGGTTAAAGGTTTTGCATCCATCCATCACCCATCTATCTATCCATCTTGTAACTTGGTGGGCCTGCGCGCTCCTCTGACTGAGCTATCTGAGTCATTTTTGTCTTCCAGGCATCAGCCAGGAAGTCGCCACCCTTGGAGGTGGGGTGTCCGATCAGGGACGGGGCTCCGGCTGTTCTTCCAGCGCACCCGCCAGGATTGTGCCGGTGGTGCGCACCGTGTGCTACATTGCTGCAGAGCTGGTGAGGCTGGTGAGCTGTGTGGAGTCCATGAAGCCGGTGCTGCAGTCGCTGTACCACCGGATCCTGCTGTACCCGCCCCCTCAGCATCGAACGGAGGCCATCCGCATCATGAAGGAGGTCAGAGGAGGGTGGCGGTGCAATGTTAAATATTATTTGTGCATTCAAACGATGGTAAACTGTGTGTTTTTTAGATCCTGGGCAGTCCACAGCGTCTGTACGACCTGGCCGGTCCGTGTTTGGCTGAGCCAGAAACCAGGAAGCGCTCATTCTCCAAGAGGAAATCTCACCTGGACCTGCTGAAACTGTGAGCGCAGCACTGCTCGTCTGGCTTCGGGGTAACACAGACTGGTTTCACCTGTTGTGATCTGGGTTTCCTGGTCTCCTGTAGCGTGATGGACGGGATAACAGAGGCGTGCATGAAGGGTGGCATTGAAGCTTGTTACACGTCGGTCTCCTGCGCCTGTGCTCTCCTCAGTGCGCTGGATGAGCTGCTGCAGGGCCACTGCATCCAACCTGAGCAGGTACACGCGCCGCGCACGGGCTGTTGTTTACGGTTTGGCGGTTTTCTGTCCTCTGTAGTTCTGGTGTGATTTAGCGGAGCGTTGAACTGGTTTCTTCCTGCCCTGCCTGCGCGTGCCGCCAACAGGCTCAGCTGCTGCTCAGGCGCAGGGACGACCTGAAAGACGGGTCTGGGTCCACGCGCGAGTCCATGGAGATCAACGAGGCGGATTTCAGGTGGCAGCGACACGTCCTGTCCTCCGAGCACGCCCCATGCGAGCCCGACTCCTCCTCTGCCAACATGGCCTCCAGCGAGCGCAGCCCTGACATCAGCATCAGCATCACCACAGAAACGGGTCAAACCACCACAGATCTGGAGGTGGGGGAGCACATTCCGGGTCACACCACCCCTGACGATTGTGGAGGGGGGTCCCGGCTCCCCTCCCCGTCATTCTGCAGAACCCAGCAGGGGGCCAAATATGTGGCGATGGGCCCAGAGTCAGAACATCGGGAAGAGGCGGGGAAGACTGGGTATGATGAGCCTGAAAGGGAAAAGCGGAGCGCGTCAGGAGGAGGTGGAGAATGTGGAGTAGACAGAGGAACTGTGGTTCCTCCTGATGTAGTGCAGAGAAGCCACGCCCTCGTCTATCCCGACATCACCAACTTCCTGTCAGTGGAGTCTCGAACCCGAACCCATCATGGAGGAGGGTCCCGATACAGCGAGAGCAACTTCAGGTGGGGGTTTGGTGCCCTGTGTCCTTAAAACATTTCAAAAATACAGATTGGTAACTAATAGAGTAGAGCCGTTTGATTAACTGCAATGTATAAAACCCGGCTTTGTCTCACTGTCGGTCCATCAGTGTGGAGGAGCAGGACGTATCACGGACCGAGTTCGACTCCTGCGACCAGTATTCCATGGCAGCCGAGAAGGACTCGGGCCGCTCTGATGTGTCCGACATCGGCTCTGACAACGTATCGCTGATTGACGAGGAACAACAGACACCACGTGACTGTCCGGGTCAGCGCTCGCTGCGCAGCGCCGCCCTGTCGCTCAGACTGCTTCACAACCAGAAGGCCGAGCAGCAGAGCGCCAGGCTGTTCATCCAGTCACTGTCAGCACTGCTGCCGCGCCTGCTCCGGCTGGCCAGCACCGTGGAGGTGGACGTCTCGCTGCAGAGCTTCTCCTCCACCTTCTGCTCTGGACTACAGACAGGTATGAACGGAGCACCAGGGTCGTTAGACACATAGGAGGGCACATCTGAGCGCCGGAAAACCCTTCAGTTCTGAATTTTTTTTTTTACACACATTTCTCTCTCTGTCTCCCTCCCTCCCTCTCTCCTTCTCTTTCTCTCCTTCTATTGTTTCGTCCCATTGTATCTCCCCCACACTACCCCCAGGTGGGATCCACTCTCCAGGGTTTGAGTCATGTGACTCTCTCAGCTGTCAATCGCTGATGAACGCCGATGGGCTCTACCTGGTGTCGTACTACGCTCTGCTTCTTAACCTCAAACTCTGCTGCTCTGACTTCTACAGACGGCGGACCCTCGCCCCTGTTGTCAGCCTGGTAAGACGTTTGTGAACACATGACAGAAACGTTTGTATAGATGTGACTTTTGACAGAAATGATAATGGACGCTGCCTCTCTATTTCCTCCAACTGTTTATCATTTTATTTCTCTTGGAACAGGAGGGGCTGTTCTTTAGCCCACCACTAGGGGCAGGGCCACACTCTCTCATCACTGTAATCTCTTTAATGGATGCTAACTTCATTTGCGTCTGCTTTTTCAGAAAGAGTATGTGCGTCTTATCCAAGGCAGCGGAGTCCTGGTGGTTCTGTCTCAGGCCTGGATTGAAGAACTCTACTACCAGGTGCTGGAGCACAACCTACTGGGCGAAGCCGGATACTGGGGCTCGCCAGAGGACCAGACAATGCCGCTTATCACCATGCTGACAGGTAACGGGACCACACAGGCGCGGCTAAAATGACAGCGGAACCTGGATTATCAGCAACCCGGGTTGAACGTCAGGTCTGTCCAGTTAGAAAAGCTCTGCTCGCTTCTGTCAGATATCGACGGCCTGGGCAGCTGTGGGATTGGAGGTCAGCTGATCAGCAAGGCGCCCAGCCAGTCACCTCCCAGCTGTGACAAGAGCAGCAGTGACACTGTGATGGCAGGTCAGTCACATGACCAAATCCTAAAATAATACGGTAACCTGAGTTTTGAAATTAAAACCACAAACTGCTATTAGTTTGGCCTTTTGAAAACCTCTGAAGCTGAATTTTTGCCATCTTTTAAAACATTTTATTTTTGTTGTTGTTGTTGCTGCTTTGGTATCAATTCTGAAATGAAAAAGTGTAACATTTCTCTTCTTCTCTCCTTCAGGGGCTGTGTTCTCGCGCTTCATCCTCACAGGCGTGTGGAAGAACCTGATTGACGTGCTGTCCACGCCGCTGACGGGACGGATGGTGGGCAGCTCCAAAGGCCTGGCGTTCATCCTGGGGGCAGAGGGCACCAAAGAGCAGAGCCAGAGGGAGAGAGACGCCATCTGTTTGAGCCTGGACGGCCTTCGCAAGGCTGCTGCCCTAAGCTGCACTCTGGGTAGACAAAACATCCATGTGTGATCATACAATTTATGTTTTGATCAGAAAGATGCGTGAGTAGACAGCTGTGAGCGCACATCTGAGTGTTAAAGTGTGTTTTTCAGGATGAAAAAGGGGACAAAAAAGACACACAAAATCTTTATTTTTATACATTTCATTCTTCAGGTGTAGCTGCTAATTGCGCTTCAGCGTTAGCACAGATGGCAGCCGCCTCCTGCATCCAGGAGGACAAAGAAGTCGGAGAAACCGGAGACGCCATCTCACAAGGTACCAGAAGCACACAGGCATTGAATGGCATCTAGTCACATCAGATGCATTTTTGAGCTTTGAAACTTAACAGGGCTTTTGTCTGGGGTGTGTTCCTCCAGTCAAGCAGCGCGTGGAACACCGCCTAGAGCAGATAGGTCGTCCTCAGGGGCCACGTCTTCATACGGCTCATGTCTTATGTATGGACGCCATACTGAACGTGGGACTGGAGATGGGCAGCCACAACCACGAATGCTGGCCGCACGTGTTCAGGGTGACGGAGTACATCAGCTCTCTGGAACACTCCCACTTCAGCGACGGCTCCTTGCAGCCGCCATCGCTCACCACCATCACCCAGCAGGGGGACCCTGTGGACCTAGGCCTGGAGCCCGGCGGCGAGTACTCGTCGGAGACCGCCGAGCTGGGCTCCAGCCAGCCCGTCATCCAGGCCCTGTCTATTCAGGAGCTGCTGAGGGAGGGGGGCCGGGGGGGCCGCAGCATGGTGGACCTAAGAAGCGGCAGTCTCATGAGCGGGAACAGCGCCGCCAAGGCTGTGTGCATGCTGTCCACGCAGGCGGACAGGTACGTGTGTTGACCATCTGTCTGTCGGCCGCTGCGCTATGATGATGCCTCATCGTTTCTCGCAACTGCTCAGCGACGTTTGGGTTTGGGTCACATGATCTGTTTTTACATTAGAAACAAGTCAAACGTCCAGCAATGAATGAAATTCCGTCGCACGTGATCAGACGTTGGCGGGGTGTGTGTATGTGTGTGTTTCAGGTTGTTTGAGGAAGCAGCCACCAAGCTGAATCTGGTGGGTCTGATCGGCTTCCTGCAGCAGCTCAGAAAAGCTTCCCAGTCGCAGCTCTTTGACTCCGTTACCGAGAGCGGAGAATATTCTCTGGCCATGCCGGGTTGGTGCTCAAAGTTGATCTCCGAGGTTCAGCGAGCGCGAGGCATCAAGGGTCTGACCCCCAGATGTTTGCACCTTCTGGGTTTCCGTTAGGAGAGGCGAGGTCGACGCTGGACCGCCGCAGCTCGCTCCACCTCTTCCGTCTGGGTGAGGCCATGCTGCGGATCATCCGGAACAAGAACCGCCCTCTGCTGCACATGGTGCGGGCCTGGAGTGTGGTGGCCCCCCACCTGGTGGAGGTATAGACCTCCACACCTTTTGACATACAGCAGAGCGCCGTCAGCAGCTCTTACCGCTGGTCAGGTAACCGTCTCTTGAAAGTCTCTCCTTGTCTCTCCAGGCAGCGTGCCACAAAGAGCGGCATGTTTCCCAGAAGGCCGTCTCCTTCATCCACGATGTTCTGACGGAGGTGCTGACCAGCTGGCTGGAGCTCCCGCACTTCCACTTCAACGAGGCCCTCTTCAGGCCCTTTGAACACATCATGCAGCTGGAGATCTGCGACGAGGACGTGCAGGACCAGGTGATGTCTCGGGTCAACGTCCGCGTTTACGCAACCGTGTGGAGCTCTGGGGCACATTTGTTGTGCACTCTGTCTGTAGGTTGTGACGTCGATCGGCGAGCTGGTGGAGATGTGTTCCCCCCAGATCCTGTCGGGGTGGCGGCCTCTGTTCAGCGCTCTGAGGACTGTCCACAGCAGCAAGAGCGACACCAAAGACTACCTGCTGGGAGAATACTCCATGGGTACGGGCGCAGGCGCAATCCAAGCTGACCCTGCATCCGTCTGAAGCATGTCTTTTCCTCCACTTCCTGTCCTGCAGGGAAGTCTCAGGCTCCCGTCTTCGATGTGTTTGAGGCGTTTATCACCACCGACAACATCCAAGTTTTCGCCAACGCCGCCACCGACTACATCATGTGTCTGATGAAGTTCGTCAAAGGTTTAGGTTGGTCTCAGCCGGAGTTTCTGGAGATCAATTGAAGATTATTTATCTGCACTTTAACTGTATGAACTGAACTTGCGTGTGTGGATTTTGCGAGCAGGAGAGGTCGATTATAAGGAGATCGGCGACTGCGTCCACGTGTCAGGTTACAGCTCCACAGACCTCTGCCTGCCCGCCCTCGATTACCTCCGCAGATGTTCACAGGTAGGACAGAAGGGTGGGAGAAAATGGCACGGATTAGTTCTGTGTAATATGTTTTGTGAATATAATTTTTCTCGGAATTATAATCTACAACAAAAATGGGTTTCACTCTTCAAAAACACCTTAAATGGAGAATCTCTGATGTAATGAAGCTGCGTTTGAACCACAGCTGCTGGCAAAGATCTACAAGATGCCGTCCAAGCCGGTGTTTCTGGGGGCGCGGCTCGCTAGCCTGCCAGCGGGAACACAGGAGCGCTCCATGAGCACCGAGGACGGCATGGACTGTGTCCTGCAGGAGTTTGATGACGGCACAGGTGAGTCCTGTTTGCGTGCCGTTATCTCTGTCCCGGCGTGTTTAACCGTGTTTCCCATCCTCCAGGTCTGATCCAGGTCTGGATTTTGCTGCTGGAGCAGCTCACGGCCACGGTTTCAAACTGTCCACGCCAACATCAGCCTCCGACGCTGGAGCTCCTCTTCTCTCTGCTTAGGGAGGTCACAGTGGTACCAGGTCAGACAAAAAGGGAAACAGTGCCCCCTTGAGGCCAATATAGTTTCTAATAAGTTATAACTTGTTTTGGATTATTCAAATCTTGTCTTTTTTTTTTTCTCAATGTGTGGTAATAACAGCAGATTTCTGACTCCTCCTTCCAGGTCCAGGTTTTGGCATCTTCTCTGTCATCCAGCTGCTTCTTCCTGTGATGTCACTGTGGCTACAGCGTAGCCATGGCGACCACTCTTACTGGGACATGGCAGCCGCAAACTTTAAACATGCTATCGGCCTGTGCTGCGAGCTGGTGGTGGAACACGTCAACAGCTTCATACACTCAGGTGTGTGGCTGGTTATGCTGGGATAGAGGAGATAAATGGGTCGCTCATGGCTAATTTGGTAAACGTGTAAAATCACAATCAGAGGTTTTTGTTTTTTTTGAATCAGATATCGGTTACGAGTCTCTGATCAACCTAATGTTGAAGGATCTGTTCAAGCTGCTGGTCTCCTGTGTGTCTGAGCCAGCAGAGACCATCTCCAGGGTCGGCTGTTCCTGCATCAGGTCAGATGTAGACTGGAATTAAAGTCTCAGTTTGAGAATTCTCTGTGCTGTTCAGCCTCAGTAAACCATTGCTGACTCTGAACTAGACCAAAAAAAGGTTCATAACTGCAGTTTTGAAGTTAATGGAAGGAGGAAGAAGTGTTTAACTTTTTTCAAAAATGGACTTTTGAATGCGAAAGCGAATGAGCAGAACTCCTGTTACACTATGAAATCTGAGCCATCCGGTTGCTCAGTGCATCCTCGTCCTGATGTTAGCTATTTGTCAGCTAATCACTACTCAGGTGTGCAGTTTTGTTTTATTTTCTTTTGCTTGTTGTTTCCTCTCAGATACGTTTTAGTCACGGTGGGTCCGGTGTTCACGGAGGAAATGTGGCGGTTAGCTTGCTGTGCTTTACAGGATGCATTTTCTGCCACGCTGGAGCCAGTGAAGGTATAAATATGGACAGCATAGCTCATTTATCTACAGATATACAGCAGGGGTATGAACACCCTTGAAAAGGATTGCTCGTGGTACCAATCACAATAGCTGCCAACGTTTCTCTTTTTACAGAACCTGTTAGCATGTTTTCACAGCGGCTCTGACAGTTTTGCTGGAGATGCCTGCGAGGTTAAGGTAGCGGCTCCGTCCCATTCCCCCGCAGCCGAAGCCGAGTACTGGCGGATCAAAGCCATGGCGCAGCAGGTCAGAACCGCCCATCACCAACAAGGCCCTGAAAGCGTGTCATTTATGTTCTTGAAAATGGAGAGGAATAGTGACAGATGGAAAAATGCTGCCCCCTTTACACTGCAGGTCTTCATGTTGGACACGCAATGTTCACCAAAGACACCAAACAACAAGGATGGCTTTGAGCATGCTCAGTCCTGTGTTCTCATTATTGAACTACCCTCCAACCAGGCAGCCAATGGGCACGCTCAGAAACGGTAAAACACAACCACGGACAGAAAACATGACTTCTTTCTCATTTGCTAGAAGCTAGAGGGAACTAAGGTGGAATCAACTCTAAATCTGTCACCCTGTCTTTTTGCTGCCATGGTTACAGGAAAATTGGGTAAGGCATAGTGGAATATTTGTCTGTTTTACAGTAAATAAGTATGCTTGTAAATGCAAAAAGTGTGTAATGATTGGTTAACCGTGTGTCTCATTTCAGCAGATTTTAATAATAAGCACAAATCAGTCAACGTGACACAAATAAGCATCATGTTTGATGTTTGAACCATGAGTCGGATAAACAAAGCAGAACTTGGCATGTCTGAGGCCAGTTTAAAGACTTGGACTTTGCTACTGATTGGCTCACAGACTTCTGATGGGTGCCTCATGCTCCTTGTTGTAACCTGTTTTGGATTGTTAGCACCAGCCTGGTTAGCTACTGTAGCCAAAATTTGCAAGAAAACCACCAGAAGAAACACCGCCGACCAGATTCCCAGGGGTCAGCCTGACCTGTGACCCGGCATGAGATGCTGCACATTTAGCACAGATGCTAGCAGCTACTGTCCCGCTGTACTGTCCCTACCTACTGTCCCTACCTACTGTCCCTACCTACTGTCCTGCTCTTCAGTCTTAACTGAAATTTGTGAAAATCAGCTGTGAGAGTTGATCCTTAATTCAAATTGGTGTTTGATTTCTTCAGGATCCCTTTCAGGACCATTGTGGTGAGTCTGCTGTCCCACCAGGTCCTGCTACAGAACCTGTATGACATTCTTCTTGAAGAATTTGTCAAGCAGCCTGAAGGTTCAGAGAGGATCACGCCAGTGACCTCTGACCCGAGCAGAGTCCCAGCGGGCTTCCTGCGCTACATCTCCATGACCAATTTAGCCATAATCCTGGATCTGCTGCTGGACTCTTACAGGTTCGTGTAGCTCAGGGAACTGTGAAGCTCCGGGTTTCAGGAAGTGTAGACTGATCATGTGACCTGCTCCGCGACACAGGACTGCTCGGGACTTCGACACGCGTCCTGGTCTGAAGTACCTGCTGATGAAGGTGTCGGGCGTTTGTGGAGCGGCTAACCTGTACCGCCAGTCAGCCATGAGCTTCAACCTTTACTTCCAGACGCTGCTGTGTGCCACGCTGAGCCAGGCCGACACCATGACCGCACAGCAGGTAGAAGCCACGCCAGCGTCACAGCAGCATCACACCAGCATCACGCCAGCATCACGCCAGCATCACAGAACATGGATACAGCAGAGCCAAAATCAAAATGACATCAGCACAAATCTACCAATATGTATGAACATGTTTTGGGGTGTTATTGTAACTTCAATTTTTTTGTTCAGAAGTTTGTTTTAGTTCGTTTTTTACTGAATATTCCAGATTTACGACATTTTAAAAATCTATTTTCTGTTTGGAAAGGTGTAATGGAAGAAGTTCAGACCAGGTATTGTCATCTGTACTTGACAATAATACTTAAACGTGTACTAATAATTTAATATCCTCCCTGTTTTAGCAGCATCCACCTACTAACGCAGTCTTAATAACATGTTAGCGATGGCACGTTGACCTACATAGCTACACGTTAACTAGCGCCTCGCTAATGTCAGAGCTCGGTTTCACACGTTGAACCTCCTGTTGTGTTCAGGTGAAAAAGATCCTGTATGAGGAAGAGGAAGGAAGTTCGGACTCGTCTCATCCGGGCTCAGCATCTTCGGAGGATGAAGACATCTTTGAGGAAACGGCGCAGGTGATTCCCAAATGAATTTTCAGCTCTTTTGACCTTTCAAATCAAATTTTTACCTTTTACTCCTACATCAAATCTGCCATTTCCCGACACTCGTTTCCCTCAGGTGAGCCCTCCACGAGGCCGAGACAAAAGGAATCAGTGGCGAGCGTCGGTCCCCTCGCTGAGCGTGCAGCCCCTGGGAGGGGTGGACTGGGCGTGGCTGGTCAAACGGCTCTACAAGCTGTGCATGGATCTGTGCAACAGCTACATCCAGATGCACCGTGACTTGAGGAGCTCGCTGGAAGAGGCGGCGCCGCTCTCAGTAGGAGCTGGAGGGGGAGATCACATCTTCTTCCTCCCTCTCTTCCAATCAGAGACATCCACCCCAACGTCGGTGGGCGGGCTCTCTGTCAGAGGGACACCATTGGAGGACAGCGGGTACAGGTGTCAGACGGGGTCACTGTCGCCGCCCACGCCGAGTCCAGGATTCAGGTCCGCCCAGCTGTTTTTAACCTTCAACATCTGTTTGACTTTCAGAGTCTGGGAAATAATCTGAAAATGTTCACATCTGTCTGCACAGCTGCACCAGCAGTCTGCCTCCTCACTTTGGCACCGGCGACGAGAGGAAGGACTCGGGCGCTGTGGAAGGTACGGCGGGGGCAGCTTCTGACAGGGGCCGGAGGAAGGAATGGTGGGAAAACGCCAGCAACAAGCTGTACACCATCACCACGGACAAAACCATCAGCAAGCTGATGATGGAGTACAAACGCAGGAAGCAGCAGCAGCAGCCGACAGCACAGAGTCACATCAACCTCTTCATGAAGGAGCAGGGCCGGGTGGTGGTGGAGGTGGCTGGCGGGGGCGAGCAGAGAGCCTCTGTGGACCCCCAGAGGCCACCACAGAGACCTCAGCACCTGGTGGACCAGCAGGGGCCACCGTTGAGGCACTCGGTCAGCGCAGGCCCTGAAGTTCTGAGGCAGGAAAAGAGACCTCGATCAGGGTCGACCATCAGCTCGCACAACATCTCCCTGAGGGACTCTGAGGCCCAGATCCAGGTACACAAACACAGGGGACACAGCTCACACTGGCCCTCCCAGCACCCCAGTTGGTCCCTCAGACCAAGGAAAATAACTGTGGTTGTTTTTTTCCCCTGCAGGCATGGACCAACATGGTCCTGACTGTCCTCAATCAGGTCCTCCTCTTGTCCGACTCCGCCTTCTTGGCCCTCCAGCCAGCGCTCTACCCCTGCCTTAGCCAGCTTTCCTGTCATGTGACCGATGTCCGCGTCCGCCAGGCGCTGTGCGAGTGGCTGGGCCGCATCGGCAGACTCTACGACATCATCCTGTGACGTTTCGGTTGAAAAAATACATGGAGAGCCCCACCAGTCTGTCAGCGGAGGAACTGGACACTTGAAGATGAGTTTAGCTGGTTTATCGGTGGCATGATGCCAGAAATCCGTGGTTGTTTTTACACACACATATAAGTAATCGCTGCCCGCCCGTTTTAAATTAATGTTTTTCACGTTTGTGTCTTTACATTCTGAAATTCTGTGGAGTAATTGTGTAAATGGATCCTTGCCATAGGAGTAAAACGCATTTGCACATGCATCAAGTCCCCCTCCACAGTTTTTAAGTGAAACAATCAGTTGAGATTGTTTAAGTAAAACGATCTCAACTGTTTTCTTTTCCTGAATATTCTTTCTCGCTTCCGCTGCTCTGGCGCGCTTTTACGAAATAGAAAGAAACTGTTGATCCACAGCGCCACCCACCTGATGATACAACATCAAACACTCTGTGAACATGCTAATGTGATGGTCATGTGTGGTTCAAAAATCGCATTTTTGATCTATTTATTGTTATATATTATTTCTATAATTAGCTTTACATTTCATTCACCTGCTGGAATGTGATCAAGTATTTATTTAAAGCAAAGCTATATTTAATATTGCTGATATTCTGCACCCAAGTTCTGCTGGTTGTGTAAACGTATCCATGTAAACGTGTTATTATTTAAAATATATCATATTCAGCATGTCCGTTTTTGAGGGGTTCCATATTTAATTGGTGTTTGTTCTCTGAGCTTTCCTCTTGTTTCTTGGTGCCTTGAGCACAGCGCCATCGTTGGTCATAGGTTTGATTCCCCACACAGCGTCACAACAAAGGATCGAAGTTGCTTTGAAACTTTCCAGAGGTTACCATTTTTATTTTTCAGTTGTTAGCTTAACTTGCCATTTGCTCCTCCTGTTTAAACAAAAAACAACAAACAAAAAGAAAAAAAAAAAAAAATAATATATATATATATATATATATATATAAAATCTGCAACAATGTTTGATGTTCTGGAATTTACAGGGAAAAACAAACAGATGTTTTTTCTTTTTAAATCAACAGGTTTCATCATATCACCTAGTCAAGTTTCAAATAAAAAGTTCTTTTTCATCCCCTCAAGTTAGGTCCTGGTCTAACCTTCACTGAGACAACTTATCGTTGTAAAAAGTGAAAGTGAGACCAGACGATGGCAGCAGGCTTTATTAGTGGGACCCAACCACATTTGTTCTTTAAGGACTCCACAAAATCGAATGTTTGTGATCAAAGTGGAAGAAAATTGCTGATGTCAGAGTGCGGCCGGTCAATGACCAGCGTGTCGCACAAACACTCACCCTTCAAACATGAGTCAGCAGGTAGGAGGTGCCTCTTTCCACAGTGCTCTTATCTCTCTCTCTCTCACACACACACACACACACACACACACGGACCAATCAGAGAAGACTTCAGTTCTTTCATGAGTTTGCTAAATTTCAGACAAACACAACTGAACATTTTGAGGTCAACAAGTTCAGTTTGTCTTAGATTACTTATTTGTTCCCATTTGTGTGTGTGTGCTTGTGTGTGTGTGTCAGGACAGGATAAAAGTCCAGCTTCATTTTCCCGGCCTCAGTTTCTGCCGTCTGCCGAGTCGACTGGAGAAGGATGAAGGTTTACTTGGTGCTGTTGTTGGTGCTGCTGCCGCTCTGCTCAGGTAAAAGCCTACCCCTAAACTGAAACACTAACAACCCTTTAAACTGTCGCCTGATGGTCGGTAGAAACTCAGCTTTGTAGTTTGGACTTTGAGAGTAACGAGGACGCTTCAACCCCTGAAAAACCAGAACAGCAGCGAGGGGGAAATCTACCCCAGAGGGTTTTATTTAGGAAACTTCATTCCTGGCTGCGCTGCAGCCTCATCATCATCTTCATCATATCCTCCTTCTCATCTTCACAAGTTCCTTCACACTTTTCTCATTTCCCCTACACTCAGGTTATCAATGTGAGAAACTGAATGCCAGATTTCTGTCTTTGCTCAGCTGATTTTTACTGATTGCAGAAAGAAACGTCCTCACAGTGATTCTGAATCTGGCTGACCACGTCTGTTTGTGTTGCAGCTGGCGATTTTAAAATCAAGTGTTACGGTGAGGACTTCTTCATGGTCAGGAACATGCAGATAGACTGCATTAGTCCCGACAAACAGGCCTGTTACACCCGAGGTGAGACATTGTCCCTCCATCCTCCCTCCAGTTATCCTTTTCAAACCTAGTCCTCTGATTGGTCAGTCCAGCATCCTGAGTTCCCTCTGTTTTCCACCCGGTTGTGGGAACAGCAGGCGTGACAGTGTGCTCATCAGATAGCTCAGATGAATTTAGCTTCTTCTTCTGTGGTTTCTGCACCTCGGTTGTCAGAAATAGTGTTCCATTGCATTTGTGGAAGCTGATTCTTTTTCCTCTTTTCTGTCACAGACAATGGAGAGAAAGGCTGCACGACGATGGACAACTGCGCTAGAAGTGGCTGGAACTGCTGCCACACAGACCTCTGCAATGCATGAACCAATCCAAATCACATTTTGAGTGAAAATAAAGCCTACAAATTTGTTTCACTTAAAACCGATCACTCGATTTTTATGAGGTCCCTTAAGAATGCACAGGTCCTGTTTGGATTTCAGGGTAAGGACGATTTCTTTTTCCACAAATTCTTTGCTAAGCTGTAAGAATCATAAAAATGTCTGGTGGTGGTGCTTGAAAAGGACCCTTTCCATGACAACGGGAAACATTTTAAAACATTTTTATTTCAGTTGAAATCTTCAGTACAGTCTGTCATCTGACAGGAATGCATGAGAAAACAAGATTGGCTCAAAACAGTCACATGAATATCGTCAACATAGGTATCGATGTCTTGACTCATCTTAAAAAAAACCCCAAAACCCTGCCCTTAACCTTACATGTTGCCCCGCCCGCCCCCACCCAGAACTCCCTGAACTGTGAAAAAGCCCTTCAGAGATGAGCATACAAAAAAATGAAGAAATTCATTAGAAGTATTCTTAAAATGACCAGCCCCCTCATTGATAAGGCCCCGCCCCGACAGTCACATTCATACATTTTGAAGAGAAATGGTCCAGAACAGAGAAAATTATCAGCAGTTAGAGTCACTGAAACCAGCCAATCAGAAGAGTAGCTCTGGTTTTCCTGTGATCTGATTGGTTGAGAGATGTGTGAAATCTTTACAGTGTAGCTAAGAGTTGCTGCCCCCTGGTGGTGAACAAAATATACACACAGACGTCTGCAGTAAACACAAACACAGATCCTCTGTGAAGAGAGACATCTCACACCAACCCACTGCCTGGTCACAGCAGTTACTCTGGAGGCTGACTTCCTGTTTACGCTGGCATTTATTTACTCTTTCTCAAGTCCACAAGCGATCAGTTTAACTTTCTGAACAACACCAGATAACTTTATCCCACATTTTCTGGCTCATTGATGACACTCAAATTCTTAACTGACTTTCTCACACACTTCCTATTACCTGCGCGTTTCACATTAAAAGTATTTCATACAGAAGTCCCTTCCCTGTAGGGCTTTTGTTGAGAGTAAACTTTTAAATATACAATGTCAACAATAAAGCAGCATTATGAGACTGTAAAGAAAAATGTGATAAAACCAAATTTCATTATTCATCTCATCTCTGAGCACAATTTAAAAACATTCGTAAAACAGACTTTATGTTTCTTTTCATCCTAATCTCTTACCAACTCTTAATGTTTTACTGCAACAGACTGACAAGTATGCCAGATGAAGCACCCCCCCCATACCTGCTCAGGTAAATCGGACACTCCAGATGTTTCAAACTGTGACCTCATTTTTTTTAAGCTGATGATGAAAAAAAAAAAAAAACCCAACAAGATTCTGCAGACACATGCGTGCACACCTACACTCACTCTCACAAACACACACTGCATCTATGATGGGGGGGTCAGGGGGGGCAGCCCCTCATCACTAGGAGTGGCTGTATCATCGCTTGGCTCAAGGCTGTCCTTCAGACTCACTGTGCTTTCTGAGGGAGGCGGGGTTGACTCAGAGCATGGTGGAGTTAACTCTGTCGGAGGTGGAGTGTCTGGGGAGGGTCCATCTTGGGTCCCGTTGGTTGTTGCAGGTGGAGCAGGTTCCTGTGCAGGCGTGGCAGCAGCACGAGAGGGAGGAGTTAAGAGAGGCTCAGCCTGTGATGGGGCGGAGGTAGAGAGGAGGCTATCCGTCAGAGACAGCGAGGTTTTCTCCACCAAACGCCACTGCATGATGCTCATGTCCTTCCCCCCTGTTGAGATCAGGTGGCTGTCTCTATGCAGGAAGCTGACGTTGGTCACATGACTGCTGTGGGCACTGTACTTATGACTGGGAGCCTGTAAACAGACACAGACGCATGCTGATCTTTGAAGACTGACGAGACAGAGCAAGATCAAAGAGTGTGTGTGTGTGTGTGTGTCTCACCTTGGCCCTGGAGCATGGGTAGGCAAACAGATGAACTTTACAGAAATCGTCAGCAAGAGCGATCACCTTTCTGTTGTGAGATCTTATCAGAGCGTTGATGTCGGTGCCATCTGAACCCTCTGGCCACACACCTGAAACAAACACACACGCACACACACACAGAGCAGTGTCAACCCACCTCTAACACCATCAGTACACAAACTACATATGAAGTGTCCACAAATTTTCAGGCATGTGGTAGCAAAGCCCAGGAGCTGGTGAGGCGTTCAAGTGAGGAGGTTTACTAACCAAACACGTGGTAACCCAGCACACAGGTGTAGGTCGCCCAATCGATGTCTTTACACTCTGAACGATTCCTGATCAAGTTGCATCCGTTTGGAACATCCCCTGAAAATACACTACTGTTAACACACAGCACCTGAAGTAGGCAGGACAACAGTCACATTAGCACTCACAGTAGAGGATCTCATAGTCTCCAGAGTTGGACATGATGAAGTTGTTGTCAGGTGACCAGTCCAGGTGTGTGATGTAGCTGGAATGTCCCTGTGAGAACCATCAGATCATTTTTATCAGCTGACACATCTGAGAGTCTGACAGCTAATGTATCTGCTAGCGCTGACAGCGGAACGACGGATTCATTCCTCGCTTTTTCAGACTTGCGCATCTCCTGATGTCAGGAAACAGGTTGAAAGAGAAGAAGGGAAACAGGAAGGAACAAGGAGCAGACTCACCGAGCACTTCCCGTATCTGCTGTACTTGCGCCCTCGCTCTGACACGGTGTACAGGTAAATAAAGTTGTCATGAGAGCCAATGGCCAGCAGGCTGCCATCTGCAGAAACACAGGGGAATTGTGGGACATGTAGGCTATCTAATTACTGAGGCACAGACTGCTTTGGCTTGACTCCACCCACCTACAGAGAAGCGCATCACGGACAGCTGCTCGTTGCCATCGGTGTGGATGGCCACCAGGTCAGTGGTCTCGGCATCCAGAACATACCACCTGACAGACAGACCAGCTTAGACCACCGAACGACTTCAGCGCCATTCAAACAACCGCTTGAAGTCGCGGGTCGCTGACATGTGTAACGTTAGCAGATGACTCGAACTAAAAAAGTTACCTCAATATAGGCTGACCGAGGACGTGACACGTTCCCTAAATGCTGTACTTACTTTCCTGAGTGTGTTCCTATGGCGACTACAGCGCCACTGGGATGGAAGTCTGCACAGTGTCCATGTTCCTGAGAGAGACAAAGCTGTCAATCACCTGCCACTCACTCATAAACCATCAATCAGCTGTCTAGTGACCTCCAGCGTGCGGCTCCACTGCAGACTGTGATTCACAGAGTTCCAGAGACAGACCAGTCGGTCCTGAGCACACGTCAGAAACATGTCTCTGAACGGGTGGGAGGCCAAACCCCACAGCTCATCTGTGTGACCCTGAACGCACCACAAAAAACACTCAGTTCTCAAACAAAATAGTTTAAGTCCAGACAACATAGAGTGTTAACCATGTCCAGTTGTTCACTGAGACCAAGCTTTGGAGAACCATGACCTGGATGAGTGACAACCTACACGGACGCCATGACGACGTCACCACTTCTCACCTGGACCACACCCAGGAAGCCGTCATTGAACGTTCCTCTCAGGATGAAATTACGAGATGTCCCAACCAGGAATTCGTCTCCCTTCCCCTCTGATACAGCTCTGATGGTCCCATACTGATCTGGGACCTGTCAACACACACACACAGACACACATGACCTCACAAATGGTGTCATTCTCAACTCAAACAGCAATGGCTTGTGTTCTAATGTGTGTGAGTGACCCACCTCGATGTCACGGTCAGCTCGGAGTTCATGGTCCCACAGGATGATTTTTCTGTCTTTCCCTCCTCCAGTCAGCACACTCCCGCTCCTCATCTCACACATGCAGAAGACGCTGCCCTCATGACCTTTGATCTGGCGACTGATCTGAAATGCTAAACGCACAAGCGTACAGGTGACTAACACAAGCATGAATTTATTTTAAACCAAAGCGTTATTACTGTGTCGATTAAGTGTCTCCAAATTTTGTGAATGCTGCAGAAGACAGGAGGGGAGTCTTACCTCGGGGGCCCTTCCCAGTGGGGGTGTCGGCAGAGTTCCGGGTCCACACCAGCAGGACTCCTCCGGAGTCTCCAGTCAGGATGTCTCCAGTGCTCAGAAAGACCAGGCACTGAACAAACTTTGGCTTCTCATATTTCTATGACACCACAAGAAACAGGGTCAGAAAGAGGCTGCGACCACTGGGACCAGTGTCCTGCAGCACCAAGGTGAGTGCAGACTTCTCAACCAGTGTTAGAATCAGCTGTTTAATATCATCTAAGTTTACTATTTAATCGTGCTGAAACGTTTAAACGTCAGGTTTCTGCGATCATTAGTGCTTATGCAGCCCTGGCTCCACTAGGTGGCGCAATATACCTGTAAGAAAGGCCTTTGTGCTATTGTTGGTGATGAACAGGACCATGGGTCACCTCTTGATGATCATTTTTAAAATGTAACTTTCAAAGGAGAAAATGACTAAAGTTAAAAACCCACCCCAAAGATTCCTTGTTTACGGGCCAGTGAGTTCCCAGTCCAGGTCCAGAAGAAGATGTGGGACTTCCCACAGGTCACGATGGTGTTTGGGTCAGTGGGATGGAACTCCACAGCCAGGACCACCTCGTTAGTGGTCTGAAACGGCACCAGTTAGAGCCAGTAAAAACATGGTACCAAATCATGTTTTTTTTTTTACACGTAGCCTCTTTCATCTTGACCTATGAGGTCTCCGTCTTTGGCATAATTTATTTGCGATATGGAAATGTGGAGGAAACAAAGTTGATCACCTTGATCTCAGCAATCTTCGACTTCTTCTGCCAATCCCACACTGTCAACATGTGATCGTTACAGTCATCAATAACACTCAGGTGCTGACCAGAGTCCTGAAAGAGGGTCAGACAAAAACAGAACCTGGGTGAACGGCAGAATTCCTGCTGTGTTTCTTAGTGACAAATACGGCAGCAGTGACTGCAGTTCCTAGGATGCACCCGGATACTCACAGCTTTAGAAAAAGCCAGAGAGCCGACACCCCGCTCAAATGTACCGGTGCCGATAACCTGCAGGGTGGACAGAGAGACGCTGTCCCAGATCCGAACGTGCGGCTGCAGCGCCTGAGATCATTAAAGATTGACATCATAACATATACCCATATTTGTTATTGGAACAGCTGCAATTTTCAGTAATATATGTAACATTGTATATCTGCTTCCCGTTTCTGCTGTTGTGAGGATATAAGTCATTTTTCTGTCCTCACCCGTCCATCTTTATCCACTCCTGCAATCTGTCCTGTGGCGATCCGGATCTTATCAGGATGGATGGCCAAACTGGCAGACAGACAGCGTTAACACAGACCAGCCAGCCGCAAAGCAGCACAACAGTCACGTGATTCTCACCACTTGACGCAGTCGGTGTGTCCGAGGTAATGTCTCTGAGTCCGCTCCTCGTAGTTAAACAAAATGACGACAGAGGCGATGAAATAAACAATCTCACCGGTTGGAAGGAGGTAAACATTGGCTCTGCAGTCTCTGCCACGGTAGCCATAGCTACAGAAAGTCAAGGAGCACCTTGGAAACACCTGGAAACACGTTATCATCTGCCATTTTGAAATGGTGTTGGCAGCAGCCAGACAGCTCACGCCGATCATTTAGCCTTTTGCCAGAGGAAAAAGTGAGGAATACTTGCAGAAAATGACATGTTTACGCTACGTTTCCATCTCTGCAGCTAACTGGCAGTTAGTGTAGGTACCAGCTTAGAAGGTTGACCGCTCTCCTCCTTCCCGTATGTAGGAAACACCGTTATTCCGAGTCAGTGAATAATTGAAGGATACACCCACTCCAGCTTCAGCCTCTCCGGGGAAAGTTCGGTCCGAACGTCGTCGTAGTTTTCTACATCTGATGGGATGAACATGGTGATTGGACGTCCACGCATGAACATTTTAATGTGGTTTCCCTCTGCAGAGACACACACACACACACACAAGTTGGGAGGATAAAAACACTGTTCTTTGTTAGAAATAATCTTTTCAAGGGATTTGGCCTTGATGACAATCAGATATAATTATCATAAACTATTCTTTTGCGCTCAGGATGGCTTGACTGTAAACTAATAACCTAATATGAAAAACAGTATCAGTGATACTGATAAAAACAAGACTCAACTCTCCAGTTTAGTAGGAAACGGAAAATAAATCAAAATATGTAATAACACAATACAACCTGACAGTTTTGTTTCAACTCGGCTGATTGGTCGGAAATAAATCTGACACCAAGGAAAGTGTGGCAGACAGGGATGATGTCATCAAAAAATACTGAAACAACGTAAGACCTGGAAGGAACTGCTGCTTCATTCAAAACAAAGAATGACAACACAGAAAAGTGAGGCTCAGGTGGAAATGAGGGCGAGGGTTGGGTGAGGCGACTTTCGGGCTCAGGTGAAGAGTAACGGCTAACATGCAGGCGGAGAAGACCAGACAGAGACACCAGCTGTGTCAGCGTTTACCTCCACAGATTCACACCTGGACACAATCGTGTACATCCCGGATTTGCTAAATGGCCTGTCAATCAATGAGGTTGACCGCAGTGTCCAATCACAGGCTTCACATTTAGGTGTTAGTTTGCATCTGGAAGATTGCAGTTTCAAGTAGTGCTGGCACAAAATCATGGTTCTATGGAGGTAGTTTAAAAAAACAAAATAAAATAAAGGAAGGGGAGGCACATACAGGTGTGCTATCACCTGATCAGGCTGAAGAAGAGAGAGCAGGTGAACAAGCAAGGCTGACAATAAAGCAGAGAGAGATGTAATTGGTCCAGAGCAGAAGCACAGACTACATCAGCTGCTGTTAGCGGGTTAGCATGTTATTATCCCACTGGCTTGTTCAGGCCTCTCCTCGAGACTTACCAGCTTGACTGTTTTTCTCTCGTGTTGACATTTTGGCTGGTTTAAGACAAAGACATCATCATTCAACGTAAACAGAAACGCATGAACAACGACAAATGCACAACACAAAAAAATCCCCCCCAAAATGGCAAACATTAAACAACACAAATGTAAAATACATGAAGCACAAATTAACAAAATAAATTACAATCATCAACACGATGAGGTCTTAATCAGTATCCGTGGCTTCGTATTGGGCGTTGAATACATGATGATGTTAATGACAATGATTTTACTGATGACCACAAAAATAAGCAACAACTTTATGCCAAAAATAATATTTACCTTGACTGACAACTGTGTCTTTGTGTCTGAAAACAGGCAGAAAAAATACATTTTTTTACATTAAATTGTTAATCAGATTTGGTGAGTGTCCTTCAGAACAGTTATTCCTTGTTTGATTCTTGGATCAATATTCAGTGTTGTTTTTGATTAACTGTATCTGCCCGTAGAATCAATACGTCCTCAGTGTCTGTCGCTAGCTTTCTGTCTAGTATAAATTGATCTCATCTGTTTTTTTAATTTCTTCTTTTTTAAACAGTTTTAATTCAGTGTTTCAGTACAGCGTGTGCACGCGTGTGCGTACCGCTCAGCGTTCTTCACCACTTTGGCCAGCAGTTTAGAGGTGGATGCAGCTTTCGACAGTTTATTCTTGTTCTCATCTGAAGTGTCCCAGTTGCTACTGCGAGAACGTTCCATACCTCCGGGCCGCTTCACACTGGGGCCCCTAAACACACACAGACACACACACACACACACACACAGTGTTACATTGGTGCTCTAATATGAGCAGAACACTCCAAGTCACTGAGCTTCATCACTAGAGATCATGTGGAGTTCAGGTGAGATCCTCAGGATCTGAATTCAATCATAATGCCGGAGCGTCAGATCGAGCATCAGATCAACAGGTCAGAGGTGCTCCAGCCTGTGACTGCAGATATCAACTTCAGTGACTCAGAGTGAGACAACATCCAGGATGGTATCAGTGACTTCAAAACCATCAGAGACTGAAAGCCAGCAGCAGCAGGAAGTCCTAAGCTGAGACCAGGAGGAAACCGCATTAGAAGCTTTAGAATCAAGCAGGAAACAGAGAAGATCTGGAGTCAGAGAAGCTTGACAGACAGAAGATATAGGGACCACAGGTGATTAGATGTAGGAGGATGCTGGGACTACTACCAGAAGGCCTGGGGGGGCCCTGGTTACCCAGACAGCTAGAGGTTAAAGTTCAATTAGAGGAACCGCTGCAAGAGAAGGTCCAAAAGCAAAAGTGAGAGGGGCAAATATTAGTAGTTGGGACGTAGACTAAGATCTAAAACAGGGTGTTAAACCTATCTCCAGGAGACCCATACCTGCACCTGAGGACCCACAGTCTTGTTTTTGCCTGATCAGGTCTCCCTGAGCTGGAGAGCAGACTCAGGTGTGGGCAGACTCTGGGTCTTCAGGGGCGGGGTTAGTAACCACACACGGCGAGAACTTTGGCGGTGTTGACAGAACAGAGCGGAACCTTTTGGGAGGAGCGTGGCCTTTACTGCTGTCAGCGGACTGAGCTGGCCTCTGAGGGGTCTGGGGGGTCTGAGGGGTTTGGGGGGTCTGAGGAGAAGAAGGGGCCACGTCCTTCTCATTGACCTCCTCCATCTGAGACTGCTCGCTGCTGGTCTCCTTCTTCCTGTCTGCTCCACTGTGGATGAAATCAGGATGGTGAAAGACCACAAACACATGCTTCTGCTGGTTCTAGCCTACACCATCTGCTGCTACTGAGCTTCTACTGACTCTAACTACTGGAGTTCAAACCACAACGGTCCGTTGGAGGCTGCTGGACGCCGACCTCCTCCTTCCTGTCTGCTCCACTGTGGATGAAACCGGGACTGTAAGAGACCGGGCCGGACCGGGTGTACTGTATTGTTAATGAAAACCTTCCACTGTGATCAAGACCAGGGCCAGGACCAGGACAATGCTAATGGTCTGACTGAAAACAGCAGAGCCGACTGTCCTTTTGACATGGAAACACAACGCAGAGCTGAACTTAAAGAATTCAGAATTCAATCTGGATCCAACTTCTAAATATCAATTTATTACAGCTAAATCCTGCAGTTGTGGGAAATATTGATCAATAATATTGAAACAGGATGTTTCCCATCTGTGTCCGCACTGATGCTAACTGTAGCTGCGCTGTGAAGACACTGGGTGTTGGATGAGGAGCTGTAGTCCTCCAACAGTTCGATATCGCTGCAGAAACAGCAGAATTGTTTTCCTGCGTGTTTTAGATTTTACATGTTTTGCTTCTTTTTATTTCTGATTTCAGATTTTTTGTTTTGGGTGAAGCTGCATTGTAACTAATGGAGGTTCTCATTCCTTACAACCATGGCAACGCTGAACCGCTCATCTCTCCGTCGTCGTTATCAGCAGTCAAGAGCACAAAGGTCACATTTATGGCTCCAAAATACATGAATTAAAGCCACAGATAATGACATATATTGAAAGATTTCTTTTTTCAGTTAAAAATGTATTTTTATTAATAAACCGTCCTGATTTGTCAAAGAGAAAATCCCAAGCTTTTTAAAACAGTGCTGCAAAAATCAAAGTGAATCGGTTTAATCACATTTTTGAGTTAGGAAATCACCCGTAATATTCCACATTTACTGGGGTCAGTGAAGTATCAGAGAGGAAAAGTAATGAGAATCTGGTGACAGTTTATTCTGTCACCTGTGAGACGACATAAAAAGGATTGCAGGTAAAATTATAATATAGATTAAAAGAAAATAATGACATACTGTTGTTTTCTGTGTGAAACGACAGTATTTTTTGATGATGACCTGGTGTGTGCATGTGCGCGCGAGCTTTTTTTACCTCTTTGCTGCAGATGAAAGAGTTTCCTTCCTGGTAACGGATGTGGACTCTCTCTTTCGTGCAGACGTTCCTCCATTAGTGATGCAAGACATGGAGTGAGCCTCGCGCAGTGCAGCGCCACCTAGAGAAGGAAGCAAACAATGCAGGAAAAAGAAAACGCTCAGACTTCATCACATCGCAAACGGTATGGAAACTATGGACAAATACAGCAGTCTCAAATTCTATGCTGACTGTTTACTTTTGCCTCCATGTTGTTTCTTGGTCGAAGAAGCGGCTGAAATTTCAGAGGCGTCTAGGCGGCGGAGGACATCGGCGAGAGCAGCTTTCATCACCGTCAACTCGTCCTCCTGTTGCTGAACACGAAGTTCCAGAGCTGCGAGGCGGTCGTTGACGTCCGAGACACTTGCACCAGACATGCTGTCATCTGTGGCGAGACGGGCACAGATGTGAACATCTAGCCTCTGAGGTGAGACGGGTTCATCTGTCACGACCACCTGAAACGGTCTCACGGTAGGGTTAGCATGTAGCAATGGCGTTAACTCGGTGATCGACAACATCTGACTGGGTTTATTGCACAATCAAAAGTACTGTTGCAATGTGAGTGTGTTGCATGTTGTTGCATGTCTGCATGCATGTGGGCGGGCAGGCAGACAGACACAGATCTGACTGCATTCCTCAACATTGGTCCTTGAATCAGAATGTTTAACATTGGCCCAAATCTTTGAAAAGATCGACATGAACAAAACTGTTTGGATGTTCAGAAACTTCCTCTGACCTCAAAGTGATGGTCTGTGACTGGTAAGATCCCAAACCTGTGTGATGCCTGTTACTGAGATATCAGCTGCCTCGCAGACAGATCTCTACGCCATAAATAGCAGATGTCTGACTTCCATTAATGCAAAAATGATGAACTGAGATTTCGATGGCAGAAAGAAGGAAGTCGTTCTGGGGAAGAAAAGTCTACGGAAACCCATCTGCTGTACAGCACAAATAGACTGGCTGCATAGCTCTGTAAAAATCATACTTCAGCTGAATAGAGCTGCAAGCAACGGCTCTGGCTACTTCCTGAAACACTGCAAATATAATCATTCGATCCATTTACAACAAGTCTGAGCTTTGGGTCTGATACTGGTCTTGATTTTTGGAGTTTCTAATGGATCCACATCTTTATCTCTGGGGTCCCTCTATGATCCTGGTCTTGGTCTTTGGCATCTTTATCTGATACCGGTCTTGATCTCTGGACTTTCTAACTGATCCTGATCTTTATCTCTGGGATCTGTCTGATCCTCATCGTGGTCATTGGGGTTTCCAACTGATTCTGATCTTGAGGTTGGGTTCTCTGTGTGATCCTCGACTTGGTCTTTATGCTGTCCGTGTCATCCCAGTCTGGATATCTGGGATCTCTGTGATTCTGGTCTTAATCTTTTGGTGTTCAAACTATTGAGCGTCTCCAGGAGGAGATGTTGGTTTTGTTTCCCTGCAGCCACCGGAGGGGCGGTGCAGAGTCTTTGATAAATACAGTAGTGACACGTGTAAAGCCGCCAGAGACGTGTGCGACTTTCTGCGTCCCCACCGCTGCGCGTCTACGTGATCGGGTGATCTTGAGTGCGTAAGCGGCGTCTCGCACTCACCTAAACTACCGGTGAATCCGTCCATTTTCCAGGAAAACGCAGGGAGTCCGGGCTGGAGGCCTGCGGGAGGCTATGCACGTACTGCGGGCCTCCGTCTAGGATTTTCCACCGCGGCAAAAGAAGGAAGAGCAGACGCGAACTGAGGCGGGTCTGCCCGCCGGGTCCGTCTGTTTGGGAAACCGAAGATCTGTTGTCTTTTGCCGCCTAAAGAAGACGCCGCTCCCCGGAGATCCGACAGCCGAGAAACAGAGCGAGAAAAGCCGAGAGCTAGACGAGACACTACGGAGCGGTGCTGCTGCCCATTTCCGGCTCCGCCCCCTCAGAGAGGAGGGTGCAGACTGTTTCTGTGCAGATCATGTTTCATATCTTTCTATGAAAGCGCAACAGCAGCGCCGCCTACTGGCCACTCTCCATCGTCACAACAACAGGAAGCGATGCAACGCAGTTCGATAAGTTTCCTTGTTACCAGAATTTGTTAAATTATGAAAATCAAAACTCACAGGAGAGAAGTTTCAAACTATTTATTATGCAAATACAGACAATAAAACTTTATATAAAAAATAATGGATCAGAACAAACTCAAAACGTCTTTTTTTTTCTCCATTGGCTCAAACATTTAAACTTTTCCAACTTTTTCTTTGATAAAGGCTCACAAAATCAATCCAGTGTCATTAAAGTTCATCATATTCAACATGTGATCACACAACCTAGGGCTTGAACTGAGCATTCATCTGTATTTATTCTATACTACCATACCTACCTCATGATCCCTAAAACGAGTGTCGGATCAAATTAAAATTTTCTAATAAACATAAGTTGACAATAGTAGCTGCTGCAGTTTGAGAGTTATGTAGATTTCAAATATGTCACTGATATGTATCCTCAATGGTATGCTGAACGTTAAATATTGTATCAAGCGAAAACTGCAAGCAAGTCATCAATAACTTTTGTTGGATCACTTCCTGCGTCATTAATCGGCCAATCAAGATGCAAATATGACCAGAAGCAATTAATCTGATCTATCATTTCAGGAAATATAAAGAATTGAACAATGGCGGTACTGAAGGTAACCAGCCAATCAGGTCAAAGATCACACTGGGTCTATAAACACAGAACCTGTAGAAAGCAAACAAAGAAACAACATAATAGATCATCTGAAATGATCACATGCCTGAAATCTCGCAGAACAAGTAGTCGAAGGAATAGAAGGCACTCAGAAGAGATTTGGTCCAGGATCTCTGGTTAGAGACCAGGTTTAGACTCCGCCTGTGTCCATCTCCTTAGTAACTGAACTTGGCCTTCTCGATGTCAGAAATCAGAGTCCTTGCAAGGTAAATTCCCACCATCTGATTAAATAAAACACATCTGTAGGTTATCTTTAAGACATCACTTCCTGTTATAGATGTTAACATCTGGGGGTTTTTTGGGGGTTTTTTTTAGATACATTTATATTAATACAAAAACACACAATAGGTGACTTAACTACAGATAATTCCTCCTCCAATTGCTAAAATTGTTTTTAGGATACTTTCATCTAACCTTTTGCAACCTTACTCCATCTGTTTGTTCATGTAGGACACTTTTCATGCTTGTGCCTAATCTGGATTTTACGGAAGAGTATTAGGGCCACCGATGAGAAAAAAATTAGAGGAGGTAGTTTTTTTTCATCATGCACTTTGGGAAAAAAAGTCGAAATGTCGAGAATAAAGGCGAAATACAATGTCGAGAATAAAATCGAAATACAATGTCGAGAATAAAATCGAAATACAATGTCGAGATGGGACCCTTCAACCAAACTCCATTATGAAATTAAGTTTGCTTGTGTTCGTAATGTGCTGAATGGGACGCTGAAGCTTCACTATGCCCACAATACTGTCCTTTCCTTTTTCGTGCTTTATCCCTGACTGACTTCTTTGATGTGCTTTGGAAATGTGTGTACTTGTCCTGCAAGATGGCGAAGCCAAATACTTCCTGTTTATACCGGCACATGCACACTCAATGTAACTGCAGACATGGATGTCTGGAGCGATTGCGCGCAGACAGGCACAAAGTCCAAAGTTTGTGAGCTAAAAGAGAAAGTTTCTTTGTTACTAAAGCTGAGCGGGAAATATAATTTCACCTGTTCATCTAACTGCCTGCACAGTATTTTGTAGAAGCAGTCACATACGCTGGTTCTTAGTCTCAAAATGTTGACTTTATTCTCGACATTATATTTCGACTTTCTTCTCAACGTTGTATTTCGACTCTATTCTCGACATTTCAACTTTGATTTTATATGTGCAATGAAATGAATGAAAAAACTGAAAATGAAAAAAATACCTCTTCTATTTTTTAATAATAATCTTCCGTAGGATTTAAAGTTGAAAAGTGAGCTTTAAATTTTTTGCTAGATGGACACAAATGAAAGGTACCTGCAGGACCGAGATGATGATGAAGATGATGGCGAGTGTGTAGAAGTTTCCTGGTAACCAGTCCTCCAATGCCGC
Organism: Arothron firmamentum; assembly: GCA_016586285.1. NCBI lineage: Eukaryota > Metazoa > Chordata > Actinopteri > Tetraodontiformes > Tetraodontidae > Arothron > Arothron firmamentum. The sequence goes on along the minus strand of BJFM01004524.1, from coordinate 93,127 downwards.
GATGCAGCCTTTTGTGTAAATGTGATCGTTCCAGTCCCGCTGAACAGAACAGAACAGAATGTGTTCAGTGAATCATCAGTGTTCCAACATGACACAAGTAAGTGAATGTGAACCATATATTCTCATAACAAAGTTTCTGTTCACAATCCAGTTCCCATCAAAAAGGTTCTGACCAGAACTAAATCTATTGTCTGTAAAAGAATAATCAATTACAGTGAACCCTCATTTATCGCGGGGGTTACGTTCTGAAAATCGCCCGCGATAAACGAAATCCGAGAAATAGAAACCTGTTTGCTATTCAAATACATGTTAATGTTACGGCCTCATAATCCCTCCTCGCAATCTTTATAAACGCAGCCGATAAATTGCCAGACGGCAGAATTCAGTCCGGACTGCTACGCACCGCACCCGGTGTAAACCCGCCTCACCCTGTAAAATACAGGACACTTGGTCATGGAGAAAATTTGCAAACGTAAATTTGGCAAGCGGTACAGAGACGAGGCGCAGAGACTATTCAAGTTGGTCAGTCCCTTAGCCAATCAGGATGCAGAACACAATGCACTGTTTAAAAGCATTCAAAAAACTGCACAAAAAAAATCCGTGAAACAGCGAAGCCGCGAAAAGTGAACCGCTTTATAGCGAGGGTTCACTGTATCCAAAAGTTCATCATCTCAATGTCTTCCTAAAGTCAGAAAGGCAGCTTGAACTCACCTCCAGTTTTTTTCTGACGTCATAGCCGCACTGAGTGTTCACAACAGTTTCCTGCACACACAAACACATCACAACACATAAAATCACATCATGTTCAAATCAGAGAATGGTTTAACATTCAACCTTGATGAACTCACAGCTGGATCAGGGATGCAACAGGAAAACGGAACCCCACATTTTTCTCTGCTGTCATGAGTTTCATTACACCTGAAGTACACATTATGGTCCCAGTCGTTCGGTTCCTGAGCACCGCAGCAGTGGTTCTGTTAGAGAACAACAAATGTTTTGAATCAAAAAGGGGTCACATAAAGAAGATGTAGATTTAAACTGAATGACTATTATCTATTTCAATGTCTCAGCAGTCAAGCAAAGAGAAGGTGGAGCCAAAGGTATTCGTTCAAAATAGAAGCTGAAGCAAATAGTTACAATCTTCTGCAGGGAGTCGATGAGGTTCTGCAGGTCAATGTCATCTCGGTAGGCTCGAATGTTGACGAGGAAGAACTCATTGATCCACTCCCTGACCTGACTCTGGAAAACCACCGCCAGAACTGCCACAGTCAGCTCCAGGATGAAGATGAGTCCGATCAAACCAGAAAACTGAGACAGGGACAAATGTAAGCCCACACATCCTATGACCAAATGTTTCAATTAGAACCAAATTAATCTGGTTCTAAAACAATAATCATCTTTCAAATAACACACAAAGCACCTGAAGCAACCAGCAAATTTGTCAGTAGTACCACTTTATCTTTTAACTTAATGAAGAATTCCATTAACTTCCTGACACACACATCATATCAATGTTTTAATGGTTAAGTGCTCCTGTGGATGCAAATGTGAAACAAAAATACTTGAATGCAGCGTTGCACCATCACTAGGTCTTAAACTTACAAACTTTAGCAGGCAGATGTTTTCCCTTAGAGCTCCCACACAGCCAGCAAAGCCCAGTGTAAATGTGATGCCGCCCACCAGCAGCACCAACCAGACTGGGTCAAAACCATGTAGTCGTGTCACTTGAGTCAGATCCATCAGAATGCCCTTTAAACACAAAAGACCAGTAAAGAGCCATTACTAATATCTGTCCTCCAGCAAGATAACAGGATATTAATGATGTCCTGATATTCACCCACCTTTTCACTCCATGCCCAAAACCCAATGGCAATAAACGCTGCCCCTGCCAGCTGCAGAAAATAAAGAGATACAGACAAGTAATCAGGTGAGCCAACAGATTGCAGCTGTGCATGTGGTGACATGGATCTGAACCTAGAGAAATGAGATGTCTTTATGTTGACATACAGTATGGATCAGTGGTGTTTCACAAGAGAATTTCTGTTGCCACAGTGACATACTTTCTGTGTCGATATCACTTCCTGTGCACTAAGGGCTGTTTCAAACATCAACACGTCGAAAAGTCCAAGATCGTAGGTCTTAATTCAACATTCAGTGTATTTAGACATGTACACATTCAAACATACCGCATGGACACAAGAACATCTAAACACATATAATAGATATAGGTGTGTGTGTGTGTGTGTGTGTGTGTGTGTGTGTGTGTGTGTGTGTGTGTGTGTGTGTGTGTGTGTGTTTTCTCTCACCCAGAATATGATGTTGTAGCTGAACATCAGGTATTTGTAGCAGCAGCTGACTTCGGCACTCTCATATCGATAGTAGTACATCTAGGAGAACACAGTAAACTGTGTACAAATAGTTGTTTCAGATACTCCAGACGTATGTCCCAAATGCTTGTATTTAAAATAACAACAGGTTTACTCAATATTTTTTTGCTACTAATGAACAGAATCAGCAGTTCTGAAGTTCTGAACACTGAGTATAGCTGCAGTCCGTTATTGAGTGGTGCAATACGGTGGGTGGGAAGCTAACGGCTAAAGCTAAATAAGGAAATAAAGATCTTAACACAGTCGAGCTATCGGAAACACAAGTCCAGACTTACCTCAGAAAAATAATAAACACATTCACTTCCTAATAATGACCTAATAAAAATAACGTCCTTCTTCTGTTTCTTCTTTTTCTTCTTCTTCTGCTTCTTCCCCCGTCGCTTCTTCTTCTTTGTTTTTTATGAAACTGCCTTCTCCGTACTCGGTCAGGGGTGTGGATTATAGACCTTCAAGGATTAATATTTTACCACAAATGTTACATTTGTCTAACCATATTTAGAGAGTACTACATAAACTTTGTTGAGGGTTTTTTTGTTTAGTTTTGGGGGTTTTTTAACAGAGAAGACGTTGAATATTGTGCCATCGTTTTTTTTATTTTGAAGTACTATAAAAGTGAGGTAATACTTTCTTTGTCCTGTGGGCGGCAGCAGGCTCCCATGCCAATGCCAGAAATGCACATTTTTATTTTTTTGGTTTTTTGTTTTAATCACCTAGGCATTTGGTCGTTACGATAATGTAATCTTATTGAACATTCCTATTTTCTATACTGTAATAAGCAATACAATTACATTCTATGAATGATAGTTGAGATGAAGAGCAGGTCTACATCAAACTGCTGCAACATGAAATTGTACACTTACGTTTACACTGTTGCAAAAATCTTCCGTCATCAAAAAAGCTTTTCCGAATAACACTGCCTTTTGTCTCCAGAGGATTGGGCCCTCGTGTTAATGAAACGTGCTTAAGGTAAGACTGCATTTATTTCACTTTAAAATATTTACATCTGATGTTCAAGAGTCCACATTTTTTAATTTCCTGTTGTGCAAAACTGTTGCATTATGGGTGAGTAGTTCTGACATTGAAAGGTTAAACTTGTGCTTCGTTCATGCAGTTTAAGACATCCTGTTTGTCTCAAGTTATTTTTTTCTTCTTTCCTGCTCTTTCTTTGTCTCTGGGCATTTGTTGTAATGTTAAATTTTAATGTTTCTTGCAGTTTCTAATAACATCTCCCTAAATTGGAGGCATTTTGTTTGATCAGTAACTCACTGAACCAGAGTTATGTTATTTTTATATCAAAAGGCCAAGGGACTTTGATCATAAGGCAACTTACTATATTATGTAACCTTGTATTTCTACTACCTATATACAGGTGAAAGTGATGATATGTGGGGGAATTACTGGTTTGGTTGAGGTCTGTGCTCTTCAAGTGCTCATTCAGTTATTTATTTGGAGTTCTCCAGACAGCTGGGTCATCAGCTAATGGTGGCTGGCTAATCACATCAGCTAACGACTTCTACTCTTTCATTTCCTCTAAAATCTCAAATAACCTGCATTTATTACATATATCTATCACCACAAAAGCAGAAAAGTCAATAACACAACACATTAGGGAAAAGGATGAGGCAGATGCTATTGCGAAGGCTAAAATAACAAAAACTGAACAAGAACATAAATCAGCTGCTGTTTGGTGGCTTATCGTGGTTACAGAGATTAGTGAAGCAAAACATCAGACCGTGCGTGTGTGTGTGTGTGTGTGTGCGCACTTCTAAGAATGAGAGTCAAGGATTGTTTCTGTTCCCCTCCATTCCTCAGTCACACACACACACACACACAACCATTCACACACCCATTTCTTCTTCACAATGACGCCTTACTTTCTGCTTCCTGTCAATGTCTCCATAGCAACAAACCCTGTAATATGACACATTACGCAATGATTGAGTCTGTGTGTAATCATGCGCGTGTCTGTGTGAGGACTCCACGTCAAATGAAAGTAATTTAGCCACCAGATGGCGTTTGCATGACTAAGCATCATCATGCAGGTTAATTAAATATATGCTAATAACTGTGAAAATACTAGAATTGCATCATACATTATTGATGACATCACAAACAAACTGCAGTTGATCAATACAAATATATATTTAAAGCATGGACCTAACATATACTGTACATCATGGTGCTTTTGGGGGAGGAATAATGTAAATTTTAGTGTTACATGATGAGCTGAAAGTGAAGTTTCAGTGAAGTCACTGCATGATTCTGTAACCATGGTTACAGGGGACCTATTCATGTTGCGTGGTCTTTGTTTTCTCACCAGGATAATCGTGAAACTGATGTTAGAGCAGGTAATCCTCAGTAATCCGGTGATGATGAGACGAGGATCGGAACTCATAAAAACGGGATCATTTGTGATCTCAAGGAGCAAGAGCATAGAACATCACAGGAGACAAGCAGGACTGCAAATTACTTTATCATCATCCCTTATGCCTTTCTGTGAAAGCTGTTTTTTAAACACCTGAGTGCTCTTTCATTATTCTGTTCCGATCAGAGCACAGCAGCTGTTTGGTGTTAATTTCGTATGACACACCAGGAATACAGCGACAGCTGGGTCAGGACCCCATCAGGCCTCTGACTGTTAGAAACAAAGGTGATCACACACAGGTTTATTCAACCTTTCCCAGCCCTCACCATCAGGGAACCCAAAACACGAGATCCAGTCATCAAAATAATTGTGTAACTGAAGCCATCTAAGCCAGGTTTCACTTCCTCCCATTTACAACCTAACAGAACAGTTTGTTCCAGCAGGACTGGAGGTGTTAAAGATCAAAACATCACTCCCAACAACTTTATCCCCATTGTCTCTTTGCACATGAGAGGCCAACTCAGTGCTCATTCCACAACTTCTCCGACACCGTAGTTGCCTCCACAGACTCAGAGTCCATCTGCATCTTTTCCTGTGGTGTGTCATCTCCAGTCATTCATCACCACAATCATATCCAAAAGTGTGACATGAAACTCTCACATTCATCAAACCATGATATTTCTGTTTTTAAAATTTCCACTGGTTTGTTTTCACACAAAGGTAAACATTCACTAACAAATACATTTTTAGCCATGAACAAGGTGCTGGGAAAAAGTGGACGACGAAGGCTCCAAGTCTGTGAGGGGGTATTAGTGTTTCACACCACAGAAGAAGAAACTGTAAGAATTCACACTCTGCAGCGCCACTGTCCTAACATTCAGACCAAATGTTTCCAACACTTCCTGTCTGAGTCTGTTGTTGCCATGGGAACAGAGGTCACACCAGAGTCCTGGATGACTTCTGAGAGTTTAGTGACAAGTTCAAACAAACAGGATCTTGTAGAGTCAGCCACGAGCAGCGCCCAAGAGGAGTTTAGGAGGAAGAAGAGCCGCTTGGACGTCCTGCGTCTGATGCATTTGGAGGATATCAGGACTGAAAGCGGAAGAGGAACACCTTGATGTCAGTGTAGTTTACTGAAATTGGCAGTTTTCAGTTGATGAACTCGGTGGAAAGGCTGTGGGTGCAGCGGGCAGAGCGCACCTTGAGCTCATGGTAACACTGGACGAAGCTGTGATAGATGAAGGTGATGGGCAGCGCCAGCAGCACAATCCCACTCACCACGCACAGACCACCTAACACACGGCCTGCCACTGTCACCGGGTACATGTCCCCATAGCCCACGGTCGTCATGGAGATAATCACCCACCAACATGCAGCAGGGATGCTGGCGTAGTCCTGGTTTCCTGCTTCCAGGTCGAGGCCGTGCTCCAACAGCTGTGCCAGTGCACTGAAGATTGCCATGGCAACGCAGATGAAGACCAGGAGCATCATCATTTCGCGGTAGCAGCGCCGAAGTGTCAGGCCAAGTGTCTGCAGGCCCAGGAAGTGGCGCGCTAGCTTGATGACCCAGAAGATCCTCATGATCCGTAGTACTCGTAGGGTCACGCCAGCCCGCTGCAGCTGGGAGTTTTCCCCCGTCAGTGTTGTGACGGTGACGGACACGTAGTATGGTGTGATGGCCAGCAGGTCGATGATGTTCAGAGGTCGGCGGACAAACTCGCATTTATCCCGTGACACGAGGAACCGGAACATACACTCAGCTGTGAACCAGCTGATGCACACTGTCTCGATGATTCTGGAGGAGAGACAGCCAGTCAGACACAAGTCTTAGGAACCTTCCACACATCTGGTCGCATCAACCCTACCTGTGCTGGTCCAGCGTCTCAGCTGTCTTCCAGTCCGGTAAGGTGCTCGCACAGAGCATCACCATGGAGATGACCACAAACACCACAGACACTGAAGCCAGAATCTGTGCTGCCAGTGACGAGGTGGGTTCTTCAATGGTCAGCCTCACTCTCTCCATCCAACGGCTCCTCGGCTCCTCAGGACCCCGCGGCTCCTCCTCTGGGAAGAAGTGGACGAAGCAGTCAGACAGGCGGTCATCCAGGCGGCGTTGGCAGCACGGCTGGAGGTCAGCGCTCTCCAAACCCCAGTAGAGCATCTCGTTGTAGAAGGACAGCTCGCACATGTGAGGCACGAAGCGCAGCTTGCCGTGCTGCAAGTACAGCATGATGAAACTGAACGCTTCAGAGTGCCGATCGAAGAAGAACTCATTTCTATCAAGGTCGTAGTCATCACACAGCTCCAGCAGCTCGCTCTCCGAGCCGCAGCGATGCAACCTGCTGAGCCTGCTGAGAGGGAGTCGCTTCATGAGCTCCGTCGAGAAGGAGAACCTGCGGCCGCCGACGTTCAGGATGCAAAGGCTGCTTCCCAACTTCATGTTAAAAATTTGTAAAAACACAAACTCCCTCTAAATTGAAATCAGATTAAATAATCCTGATCAGAATCGAACTCTCTGCTGCCTCTTCCAAATTTCAGCTCATGTCAGAAAGTGTTTGCTGCTTCCACACTTGTCTGTCAGCAGCTCCTTGATCTGTCCTTCTGGAATGAAATAAAATTCAGTTTTTTGGTTTGTTTGTTCCAGGAATCAGAATTGATTAAACTCACCATGGATAGTCATCATGGATCCACGTGAACTTCTGTTTCAACTGGTCCACTCTTGAATCTGAAGCTGAAGAGCCTCAGATGAAACTCCTCCTTCTTGTCATCTTTCTCCTCCTCCTCTTCCTCCTCCTCCTCCTGTCTGAGAGGAAGAAGATCAAACAGTTACTCTGTCCTGCAGAAAACACTTCTCCTATTTCTTCATCCCATTCATCCTTTAATGTTCCCTTCTTCTAAAGATCACCTTTTCTCAAAATTCCTAATACCAGTTTTATTCATGGATTGAAAGTCACCGTCAGTTATCAATTCATGACTTCGTTGTGAGTCAACAGCTCCCCCTTGTGGATGACAAGAGTTTTTGTTTGATATAAAGTTTAAATCAAAGTAAATGAAAAAGAAAAGAAAAATGTTTTACTTTTTATATTTATTAACAACACAATATCAACTGTGCCTGCTGTGAAGAAGAATTTGCTGTTGTCAGGTTGTCTTTCAGAAAGATGTTACTATCAGATTTAAATCATTTTTATTCAATTTTTTTAAAAAATGGACTCAACATGAATACAGATTACAAGTGCAACAACAAAAGGTCACGACAGATCCATAAACTGAAAACACGAAATTGTCGAGGACACAAAGACAGGAATGAGCACTTGCTGTCAGTATCTTGTTGTCGTCACCTTGTTGTGGTCAGGGGCCCGTTTCAGAAATGAAGCTCTACGAATTCTGGATTTCAAAACTAAACTCACACCATATCCATGGCAACAGTGGCAGAAAAGGAAAAGACTCTCCATGCAGTTGAAACACCATACAACAACCAAAAGCCAATATGACAACATGGGGTGTTATCAAGTTGCTATTAAAAACAGTGAGACATTTACTAATCACTTCAGTATAACAGTCTTTCTAACTGTAGTTCTGTAGAAACTATTTTCATTGTTATTTTATAACAAAGTTCTCCTTTGTTATCTTGTCTTTATTCAAGGAGACAAACATTTAAATTATTCAGTTATTATTTACAGCACATAACATTTATGTTATGCAGTGTTTTATTTTAAAATGAGCTTACTTTTCCACCTGATGTTCCTAGAGTGAGTAACCATGGTAACTGACTCCCCTATCTTTCTGAAACGGGCTTGGGTTATTCCTCTTTTCCATGCTCATATTAAAATACCTGAATGAAACAGACAACGAGTTTTCTTCATTTCAGGAGGAACTCAGATAGTTCAGAAATAGTTCTGAAATAGCCCCTGTTGTTCGCCAGTGTTGTCAGTCTCTGAGTTCAGTGTCTGTAGTTGCTGACAGTCTCTCTAAGTCCCTGGCAGTCACACCAGGTTGCTGACAGTCTCTCTAAGTCCCTGGCAGTCACACCAGGTTGCTGACAGTCCCTCTAAGTCCCTGGCAGTCACACCAGGTTGCTGACAGTCCCTCTAAGTCCCTGGCAGTCTCACCAGGTTGATGACAGTCTCTCTAAGTCCCTGGCAGTCTCACCGGGTTGATGACAGTCTCTCTAAGTCCCTGGCAGTCTCACCAGGTTGCTGACAGTCTCTTGGAGTTGCAGTCTGGTGTGGCTGTTGTCATTTTAGTTTACACTATGTGTAGTTGTTCTCAGTCTCTCTGAGTGTTGTTGGTCTGTCTTCAGTGTCTTTGAGGTCATTTTAGAGGCAGTTACCGGGTTTAGGGCTTTCTGCCAGGTTGCTGTGGCAACAGGTTTACCACCATGAAAACCAGGTTTAAACTGAAATGAAAGTTCACACATTTCTCATTGGTCCAACAATGCTACATTTCAGCAGACTGTGTTTCTTGGTGGAGGAATAACTCAGCTGTCCATCAGAGAAATCTGGGGTCTCTGTTGGCTCTTCGAGAGCGGAATCGAATCTCTGACAGTTTGGAGTTAATTCCAGAGCCAATGACTCCTTTCTTTGCAAGAGGAAACCGAGCCAAGATGGCATCTAAGAAACAGGGGGAGGAAGATAACCAGAAAGGATCAACACGTGTTGAGATGGACCTCAGATTAAAACAACACTTGGATGGATCTTCAGAACTCACTGAAAATGGCGTTGATCTTGTGCGGGTCAAGTGCGCTGCGTTGAGGTTGGAAGGCAGGTCGGCGACTTCTTCCACCTCGCAGGTTGCTGTTCATCAGCGTGTTCATGTCAAACACGCCCATCAGCAACGTCCGTGCCATTGCCGTGGGAGACTGTGTCTGATTTGCTGCCTGCCAGGAGCGGACATCACAGAGAACCCCGGAACCTGGATACACTTCCACCTGGCTCACCTGAACAGACAAAAACCAGGTGAGGCAGATCCATCACGTCAAAGTAATGTCTCTGAGAAGATGGTGAACAAAAGCTTTAAATCTGCTTCAATGTGAGCCTCACATGTCCATTAATGTTCCCTGCTGTGCACTGGCTCTCAGAGCAGCTCCTCCTCAGTTCCTCCATGTTGGTCTGGCTGCAGAGTGGTGCCTCCTCTCCCATGTGGCTCCCTAGCCCGAGGTCTGCACCCCCTGGCATCTCCTCGTCCTCCGAGCCCAGCAGGCCCCAAGACTCAAAAATGTCCCCGCTCAGATCCTCATGGAGCTGCTGGCTTTTGACCTGAGGACGGAGCTCAACGTCCTGATGGGTTGAGGGCTGCTGATGCAAGTATGGAGCGTAATTGTCACTCCTGCCAGTTGATGCTGGGATGGAGTGGTGACTGTTGGCCTGGCCCAACGTCTGCCACATGGTAGACAGGAGCCCAGGGATTTCTGGGAAACAGTCACAAATTAAACAATCAATATGATGTCAGACTGTGCAAACTGAATCTGGACTCACCGTGGACCAGCATGGTCTTCAATCTCTGGTTCTCTGCCGACAGCTCGGCCTTCTCTCTCTCTAGCTCCCGCACACGCGAACGCAAGAAGTAAAGCTCACCAGTCTGTGTTGGGGACAGAGCTGACACACCCGACTCCACCTTCACTACCTGCAGGTGGAGGTGTCAGCATCAGTGACGGAATGATCAAAGCTTAATAAGAGATGTTTAACACAAAATTTATTCAATTTAGAGAAGATACAGGACACATTCTGCACTACATACATGGAGGAGATGACCTGAGGGAGTTAACATAAGACACAACATCCTACAGACCCAATTTATCCATACACCTATCCCCAGATGCATGTCTTTGGACTGGGGAGGAAGTTGGATTTCCCAGTGAGAACCCATGCAGACATGAGAAGAACATGCACACTCCACACAGATAAGAGAGATAGGGAGATTCTGCGTCGTTGACCCACTAGCGCCTGCTAGGGGCTACACCTGCGACAATATAACGGAAGAAAAAGTGAGTTCTGTTTGATGGGGACATCGTCCTTGCCACGTTCCTTCATTTTACTTTTTTCTTTTCAGGCTAAGACTAAAATTGCGATTATTGTAAATGAGTAATTTCGAATCTAATTTCGTGTGAGTAAATAGAAATGGAATTGAATTAACTTGTTCGAACCTTTCACAAATAGAAAAACCACCTAAATCAAGATTGGCTCTTGAAAGCACAATCGGAGCGGATCAAGCAGGAAATTGACTGATCCGTTTTAGTGCTTATACTCTGGTTCATATTAAATCTGCAACGATTATGCCCCAATTAAAACGCAATTTTAATTAGCGCCATTCTATATTTATAGATTAACAGCTCACTGTGACGTCAGCTTGGTGACATTAGAAGCAAAGGTTAGGCTTTTCAATCTGTGATACTTCTGACTATTGACGTTAATCACTAACATCATGATAGGAGCTGCGATTGGCTGTGTATCAACATTAAGGTGTGTATCTGTTGGATGTCTCACCACCGGCGGCCCAACGCTGCCGCTTGGTGTCCGCTGCAGGCCGCTGCTGTCTGGACTGTCCGCCATCTGTGGACTCGAAGCGATGCTAATAGCCGAGAAAAACGGCGTCCGTCAGGTTTCGCTTGGCTGTCTCTCAGAAAAACACACAAAGAAGGGAAAAAAAGAAAACAAATTTATTAAAATTCATAGGGGCGTCCACTTCCGGTGCTGAAACGATACGTAATCTCTGCGCGACTACACTGTAGTTTTCTTGAAGGAATGTTTTCGATTGTGGTTGGCGTGTGACTACAGTACCCAGAATGCATCGCTACTGGTAGACTGTAAACACGTTTGGAGCCGCGAAGGTCGAAGAGGCTGATGATCGGTGAGTTTTAGTGGTTTATAACCTCACAGTTGTTTTCCTTTGGGTTCTGTTGAACAGATATCTGGTTGTCAGGAGTTTACTTACCTCAAATCCGCTTCTACTGCGTACAAAATACAGATAACCCGGTTCTACTTGGGTCTAACCTGGTTTTCCTTGGTTGTACCTGTCTGAGCTGCTCACCTGCCTTGTCAGTCTGATCTAACAGGCAGAACACTTGCGTGTTACTGCCGATTCAAGCCGGTGTCGAGATTTGAGTAGCAGCTGAATGTCTTCGTCCGGTCGCTTTACCCTGCTTCCTTTGAGCAGACCCCAGATAAAACACTGTCATAAAACAGTTTTGAGAGGATCTGAGTGTTTGCATCAATCACGACTGTTAACGGCGGCTCTTCACTAATGGATTAGTACACTTGCTAAGTCCATATTAAGTTTTTAATAGCGGTGCATTATTAAAATATAAGGGTAATGTTTTTGTTTATGTGCTAATGTAACCAATATAACCTGTAAATAAGTGAAGATATGTCTTTCAGTGTTTGTGAAGTATAATCTGGGACCAGAAGTGGTCGTGGAGTTGCAGGAAGAGGCCACTGTGGCTGATCTGAAGGAGGTGGTGGGTCATCAGCAGGGAGTACAGCCGGAGCTTCTGAGGGTTCTTTTTGCTGGGAGAGAGCTGAAAAGCACCTCCACACTGCAGGTAACCTTATCCTAAACTCACTGCCTCATCACTCTGGACTTTTACTTTCACTTTTTCCTTCTCAGGGCTGTGACCTCCCGGAACAAAGCACTGTCCATGTTCTCGTGCCTCCTCCAGCTTCCTCTTCCTCCAAGATCCTCCTTTTGCAGGAGCGTCTGGCCCGAGGAGAGGAAGAGCACCTTGACAGCCTGACTAGATTGGACCTTAGCTCCTCACGACTTACCACCACGTCCTCTGGATTGGCGGTAATCCTGGAGAGGAATGATTTAGGAGGCGTAAGAGAAACAGCTCAAGAAGGAAGAGGAGGACAAGTGCTGGGAGCAGACAGTGGAAATGATAGAGCAATTCCGGAGTCTAGAGGGGAGGTGCAGGCTGCAGGTGTAAAAGACCACAGTGAGTTCTTTCTTATATTGGAGGAAGATTAATAATAATTATAATTTTTCTGTCTCCTTTGGTCTGTCACTAGTGCAGGAGTCATACTCTGATGATGTGTGTTTGTGCTAACAGGTGCGCATCCTCGCAGCACCTTCTTTGTCTACTGTAAAAGCTGCAAGTCGGTCCAACCTGGAAAATTGAGAGTTCGTTGCAGAAGCTGCAGACAGACAACACTGACGCTCAGCAGGGTACTTCTGCTCTCACAAAACAGTGAGAGGTTTTACAAACATGGAAAGACATGACAATGATGTATCCTCTGTCTCTTAGGGTCCATCCTGCTGGGATGATGTTCTCCTCCGAAACCGTGTTCATGGTGTGTGTCACTCAGATGTTTGTAATGGCACTGAAGCTGTAAGTCAGCGGAGTAACAAATCTGTGACAGCAAAATTAGAAATTAGGTTGATTAAAACAAACAATGTGTGTGTGTAAGAGAGAAAAAGTAGAAATAAGAGTCACCTTGTTTATATTCGCGCAGGAGTTCTACATGAAGTGTGCATTGCATCCAACCTCAGATAATGACCACTCTGTGGCCCTCGACCTCATTATGACCAACAGCAGAGCTGTCCCGTGCATTGCCTGCACTGACGTCATGTATTATAAATACACACACTCAATATTACACTGTACAATATTAAATTAACAATCTGGAAAATTTAGAATTGTAAAAAAAATCTATTATAAATTTAAAGTTATATTCTGCATATATGCTGCAATTTCTCTCTCTCTCTCTTTCTCTCTCAGGGATGTGGTCTTGGTCTTCCAGTGTTTGGAGCGTCATGTGATCTGTCTGGAATGCTTCCGTCATTACTGTCAAGTCCGAGTAAATGAGAGACAATTTGTTTATGATCCTGCCATTGGCTACTCGTTGCCATGTGCCGGTGAGTTAACAAAGACCATTAGATGGAGTTAAAAGCATCACACTTCTACATGCTAATATCTGTCACATAAGTGACAAATGTCCTGCCTGCTGATGCTGGTACAATAAAGGGGGGTATTAAAAAAATGTGAGGTGTCTTTTTTATGTGTCTGTAGCTGGCTGCACCAACTCTCTCATTAAAGAAGTTCATCACTTTAGGATCCTGGGTGAAAGTCAGGTCAGATGTCTTCTTTTCTGCAGACACACACCAAATCTGTGAATTCATTGGAACTAGTCTGGTAACAGCTTCTTTTCACTGATAGCTCCCTCTCTTGACTCATGTCAGATGTGTTTGTGTCTTAGTATGAGCGGTATCTCCAGTATGGTGCTGAAGAATGCCTGTTGAGGAACGGAGGACTCATGTGTCCCTCGCCTGGCTGTGGGGCGGGGCTTGTCCCAACTGATGATGCCAGGAGGGTGGAGTGTGACAGACAGATTGGCTGTGGATTTGTCTTCTGCAGAAACTGCAGGGAGGGCTACCATGAGGGGGTGTGTCCCACAACACTGTCCCAAACTGCTGCTGAAGCCTCACAGGTGAGTTTATATAACCAGTCATAGTAGGATATCAACAGATCATTAAATAGTCTGTAATGTGATTTAATGTGGTTAAAAAACAACAAGACTTTTCCCTCCCTCTTAGGATTTTGTGGTGGATGAAGAGGCGTCTCTCAGGGGTAGATGGGATCGAGCCTCATTGCTCCTCCTGCAAGAATCAACCAAACCTTGCCCAAAGTGTTCAGCACCTGTGGAAAGAAACGGTATGAACACAGGGTCTTAACACTTCAACCAGACTGCTCCTACCTGGTGTACATATGTGTTGTCTTCCCCTGCAGGCGGCTGTATGCACATGCAGTGTCCTCTGTGCAAGGCAGAATGGTGTTGGCTGTGTGGAGTCTTCTGGAACAGAGAGTGTATGGGAGACCACTGGTTTGGTTGAGAAACATCACATCTTCAGGAAGATTTGGAGATAATCAATATATTTATAATAATAAGTAATTGGGAGATGCAGAGGATTGTGGGAGATATGGTTCTCTACATAGCATTACTGTATACTGTAGATTCTACAGCTACCACTGTAAAGCTATATAACATGTCATCTGATCTAATAAATTGTTCATTTAATAAAGGTTTTGAGTCATTAAGAAAATGTTAAACTTGTGCAATATTTTGCGTACTTTTCTCAATTTTAAGTTATTTTCAAATATAACTTTGTTAGCATTTCTCTCGCTAACATACCATAATTGTAAATGGTATCAATGTTAAAAGTTAGCAGTTTAATGCTAACCGACTTTAAAACAATATTACGTTTACGTGGTTTGGCTGCAAAAATACAGAAATGTTGAAAGTCAACCTCAAGGATGCTCGTTTATCTTTTATCTTGAGAGATTAGAAAGTAACATCTTTCTAACAACAAAGTTACGTTTGTCTTATCAGGTGAAAGCAGCCCTTAAAAAACTGCCCAGCTTCGACCGCCCAGCTGTTGGTAATTTCCGGTTCCGAGTTCTTTTTCCTGCAACAACCGTGGAGCAGAAGGAGGGAAGATGGCGGCGGCCGAGTCGGACAGAGATTCACCGTCCACTTTAAGTGCGGAATTCCTGAATTTCTCAGCCAAAGACACCTCGGCGGTAAGTGGCTCACCGAGGTATCCGGCTGATCAACTGTCGGCCGTGCTGTCATCCCTCCACAACAGCGAGTCATGACGCCTTAAGCTGCTCCTGGTTCGGCTTGTTTTTCCTAGCTCAGCTCAGCTACATCGCTAACGTTAAAGCTAAACGCGCTGTTCGGATTGAAAGATCTGTTCGTCATACCCAGATGCTGTGTGTGACAGCGCCAGCCAATTTCACAGTGGCAGGTTAATAATGTAATAACCGGTAATCCCGCGTTAATCGGCTTTGGAAGTCTAATTTTGAGGCTAATATTATTTTCCTCTAACTTCACTTTATCTTCATTAAAGAAGCCATGCGCACGTATGCTTGTTAACACGTCGAATATGTGACATAACATATTCATGGAAGTGCTACGTCTGTTAACACATGAAATACAGGCACATCTGTCCAGCTGCTGGTATCCCCAGTCGGCGATTATGCTGTAATACATTTAAAGTCGGGACACACCAGCCCGTAGTGAGCCAACAGGGAGAAACTCTAGCATGACCCGAATAAGGTTTCAAACACAGCGAATATGGCAGACCCCAACAAGCACTTATGTCCGGCCTGTGTGCAAACTTTGTATTCGAACAGGTGAAGTTGGCCTGTTTATATGATATAATATGATATATATATATATATATATATATATATATATATATATATATATATATATATATATATATATATATATATAAAATTATGCACTTAATATGCAGGTGCCATCAAGATAGAAAAAACTGGTCATTCAATCTGTGACCTATTTTCTTCAGGCATCCGCTAATGCTGATATTAATTTTAGGTCATAGCTAGGTGTTTGCTCATAGGGTGATAGCAATTTTAAGTGTGTACTAACAGGGTTTGTTGATTTTTTTAAAAAAAAAATATATACTGGCTCTTAGTTCCCCTTTTGTTCAATGGAATTTAGGTAATCCCATGATTTACCCTGTTGTTGGTAGTGTTAGCAGCTGGCTGCTCTGTGTCAGGTTTTATCCAAGCTAGTTTCTCACAGTTGGTCACAGGAAACATTAGAAAACTGATTATTGTGCCACTGACCCAACTGAGGTTTAGAAAAGGCATTACAGGCATTGTACAATAGAGTTGGTACAATGTATTAATATAGTATGTTACTAGTATAGTGTATTAGTAACATACAAAGTATTGCACAGAGATGAGATGCAGTACGTTGAATTATGGTGAATTCTGATTTTTTCTCCTCAGCGGTGGCATTTGGCGGCTGACCTACAGCAGGAGGTGTACGCTCACCTGGCTGTTTATGTACCAAGAATCTTTTGCCTGGGCCCAAGTGCGAGCAGCAGCAGCAGGGAGGAGCAGAGGGAGGACCTGGCCTGTCAGCTGCTCCTACTGGCGCCTCTGGAGTGGCTCCTGCTGGGGGAAGAGCCAGCCTCAGGTCTGGCCCTCCTGCAGGAGAAGAACCAACCATCACCCCTGTGTGGACATGTGTTTAAAGTGGGGGAACCCACATACTCCTGCAGGTAAGGCACAATACATTTAATTTCTATAGAGGGTGGAGATCAATGGTGGCGTTCTCATGGAGAAAGTAAAAAAATTAGTTTTGCTCCATTTTTTATGACACGTTTGAATCAAAACTAACTCGAATTTGGCACACCCAAGCATGTGCCCCATTTTGTTTTGCTCACTGGTCATTTTAATGACAAGGACCCCAAATCCACTTACCTACGCCTCTATGAATACAATCTGTTAACCTGTCTGTCTCTGTTTTGCTAGGGAGTGTGCTGCTGATCCGACTTGTGTTCTGTGCATGCAGTGTTTCCTGGGCAGTGTTCACAAAGACCATCGATACAGAGTGAGTGGACACACACACACACACACACAGAACAATGCATTGTTCTAGTCCTGTCACTTTATCATTTGAACAAATCAGGTGACAAAATAATGTTTGTATTTTCACCATGATTTCAGATAACTGATCACTTCTGATCAAAACCCAGTAGACTAATTCATAACCATGCTGACTGTAAACTGGTCTGTATAGGATCAGCAGCAATTGCCATGGTGATTCCTTTGCTATACATTCAAATTAGATGTAAATTTCACCAGGTTTTATTCTGGTAGTGTTTTGTTATTGTGACGCTCCTGGTTACCTGTAGCAGCATGTGATGTGTCATGGTGTGCACGTGTATGTTGTAGATGACCACATCGGGAGGTGGAGGCTTTTGTGACTGTGGAGATGCTGAAGCTTGGAAGAAGGGTCCTTACTGTCAGAAACACACACCCACAACACAGAGCAGAGATACTGAGGAGGTTTGCCACATAGCTACCTGTGTGTGTGTGTGTGTGTGTGTGTGTGTGTGTGTGTGTGTGTGTGTGTGTGTGTGTGTGTGTGTGTGTGTGTGTACTTGTCTCACGCTGTACTTTGTGTCCCTGTCAGGACCCTGTAGCTCAGCTTCCAGCTGACCTGGTGACCCGTGCTTACAGCATTTTCTCCATTATCCTGAAGTATGCTGTGGACATGTTGACCTGGGAGCAGGCAGACAAGCTACCTGCAGGCCTGGAGCCACCGTATGAACACACAAACACACACACACACACACACACACACACACACACACACACACACACACACACACACACACACAGCTGTCGGGTCATCATCATCATTACAACTTCTTTGTGTGTTCAGGGACAAAGGAGACACGTACTACTGCATGTTGTTCAATGATGAAGTCCACACATATGAACAGGTGATCTACACCCTGCAGAAAGCCGTTAACTGCAGCCAGAAAGAAGCCGTGAGCTTCGCCACCACCGTGGACCGAGACGTCAGTACAACCTTCATCTGTCATCCTACCACAGTGTCCTGTTACACACAGTCTGGGCAAAATTTATTAGAACAGCTGGCAGGCCTTTGCTTTCATTTTGTTCATTTTTTCCCCCCAATTTTCCCAAATTAGTTCGATATGGTTGAGATCATGACTTTAAGGAGGCCAGTCCTTCATTTTCAACAATTTAGCAGATTCCTTATGTTACATGTTCTTCTGGAAATTGTTGGAAGAATGCCTGTTTTAATGGCTAACACAAACAACTCAGACCTCCTAATCAAGTGTTCTAATCATTTTGACCACCACTCCACATTGAAACTGTGCTCTTGTATGTCACTTATGCATGAAAGGATATCTGTCATAGAGAAATAAAGGTAAAATGCTTTACATTTACTCAAGATATGTATGTTTGCAGGGAAGGAAGTCTGTTCGATATGGAGACTTCCAGTTTTGTGAACAGGCCAAGTCTGTCATTGTGGTGAGCATCAGTTCTTTTTTAAATCAGTAATACGTGTTCACCGCTTACTGAAAATAAACAAGCCTTTCTTTCTGTCTCTGCATGTTAGAGGAACACCAGTCGTCAGTCAAAGCCTCTCCGGGTGGAGGTGATGCATTCCTCTGTTGTTGCTCATCAGTGCTTTGCTCTAAAGACCCTCAGCTGGCTGGGACAGATCATCCACTACTCTGGTATATCTGGACTTTATTACCAAGCATCCCTCTCTCTTTCTTTCTGGACTGGCTGAGACCAAGTCCCGGAATTGCTGCAGGTCCTGGAATCAGGCTCTATCTGTGTTGAATGTTCTAGATGGTCTGCGGAGGATTCTGTGTCAGGTTGGTCTCCAGAGTGAACATCAGGGAGGCAGCTCCTCACTGGTCGATCAGCTGATGCTCAATGACTCCAAGATGTGGAAAGGTACACACACACACACACACACACACACACACACACACACACACAATCTGTTCTGGTTTTGAACCTGTTTTCATTAACGTTTGAAGAACTCTTTGATAAATTTGTTACTGCAGGAGCAAGGAACATCTACCACCAGCTGCTGATGAACAGCCTCCTCATGGACCTGAAGTACAAGAAGATCTTTGCTGTTCAGTTTGCAAAGGTAACACACCTGATCAATACTTACATATTTTATATACTACCAGTTTTAGCCACAAAGTTGTGTCATTATCACCAGTGTGCCCACAAGTACCTCTGATCAGTGACCAATCAATCTGATCAGTGCAATGACCCATGTGCCTAAATGATGCCTGGAAGAATATGTCTGTTTGTGATCGACACACTTACAAATACGTTTCATAGATTCAACCATGACTGATTGATGGCTGCAATGATCAGCAACGTCATCTGCTGAATGACTTGTGATAGTTATCAGCTCATTCACTCATTGTCAGGTGATAATCCTACCTCGTCAGTAGCAACTCAGGTGTTTTATTGTCACCATGACTTGTTCATCCTGGTGGACTTACTGTATTATCACTTGTTTTACTGATTGTTATGTACTGGGAGGTATGTTGGTGGGGGGGCAGGCTGCGTTGGGTTGGGGGGGCATCGGACTTCCATCAGTGACCTCTGACCCAGAGGTTGAATTTTGGCCCACCCCCCCAGAATTACAGACGCCTACAGACAGATTTTATGGAGGACGACCACGAGCGAGTTGTGTCTGTGACGTCACTGTCAGTTCAACTCTTCACTGTCCCAACCCTGGTGAGTACTCCTCATCCTCCTCTGCCCCTCCACACACACCTGTCTCTCTCTCTTTCTCTCTCTCTGTCTTTCTCTCTGTCTCGCTCTCTCTTGCTCCTGCTGGTAGAGTTATGAGCGCTTGCAGAGTGACTACGTGAGAGACGACCACGACCGTGAGTTCTCCATCACTGACCTGTCAGTACAAATATTCACCGTTCCATCTCTGGTGAGTTCAGTACATTTGTGTGTGGGGATTAGGTCATTTCCCATCATCGCACAGCAGTGCTGCATCGGCACTCATCACGATCTGCATGATGAAGTTTGCTCTTTACCCATTATCTGTGGTCAAGACTAAATGTTCACATCAGTAATATGGCAATAATTTCCATGATATCTTTGACCTCATTGACATGTTTTCCAGGATTTAACCTTTTTAATCTTCTGCAATGTAATAAGAGTAAGTCAGTCAGTAACTGCGTTGGTATGTATAACGATTGATAATGTATATCAATGTGTGTGTGTGTGTGTGTAGGCTCGGATGCTCATGGTGGAGGAGAATTTAATGAAGACGATCATAAAGACGTTTGTCGATCATCTGCGTCACAGAGACCTACATGGATGCTTCCAGTTTGACCGCTACACCGCTCAGCAGGCTTTTAAATTTGGACGAGTCCAGAGTTTGATTGGCGACCTGAAGTGAGGAACAGCACATAGTTAGATCTTTATTGCTCCACGTGTTATGTCAGAATTTTTTTATGGCAAGTATTCTTATTTCACAAAAGTTTTATGTCATTTGTAGGTACGTCCTGATCAGTCGTCCATCTGATTGGACCGATCAGCTTAGATTCAAATTTCTAGAAGGTCTTGACGCTTTTCTGGAGCTGCTGAAGTGTATGCAGGTAACACGGCAGAAACCCACCTCCCTGCGCAGGTAGACAAGTAGACTTTAAGTGCGTCCAGCTCACAGAGGTGTTTGTCTCTCAGGGGATGGACCCAGTGATTAGACAGGTGGGACAGCACATTGAAATGGAACCTGAGTGGGAGGCAGCGTTCACTCTGCAGATGAAGCTCACTAACATCATCACCATGATGCAGGACTGGTGCTCTACTGATGTGAGTAATTAACAGTGTGCTAGACCACACACACACACACACACACACTACTGCTGCCATTTACTTTTATGATTACAAGAACCATTTCTCTTTGTTGGTGTTTGTTAGGAGCATGTGCTGATTGAAGCTTATAAGAGGTGTCTGAGCACGCTCAGCCACTGTCTGAGTGGCCTTTTAGATGGTGAGCAGCCAATCAGCTTGAGTTTGGCAGGCCACAGTGTGGACACATTCAGGTACCAGGTGTCCCAAGACAAAGTGTCCATACACCTCCCTGTCTGCAGACTGTTGGCAGGTACTTACACTGACTAGTCAGCATTATGTTTTGTTTTTGGATGGTTGAAGATAAACCATTTGCTTTTCTGCAGGACTTCATGTTCTCCTCAGCCGGACCGAGGTCACATCTCGTCTTCCAGAACAGCTCCCCCTGGTCAGTTGTCTGTCTGGTTGTGCTGTTTGATCAAAATGTCTCTTTGTATTAACTTGTGCATCTTTCTGTTAGGGAGAACTCAGCCCCCCCCTTTTGATTGAACTCCCCCTTCGCTGCCTAGTCCTCTGCGCCCAGGTGCATGCTGGGATGTGGAGGAGGAATGGCTTCTCTCTGATCAACCAGGTGTGTAATCCTGGCAGTCTGTTCTGCTGCTGTGTGCTCACCTGTTGACGGTTCTACCACTGATGATTGCAGTCGAGCACAAGCACAGCAAATTATTATCAGTAAAATTTTGTCAAACTGACACGTTTGTCTTTCAGATTTATTATTACCACAATGTGAAGTGCAGGGTGGAGATGTTTGACAAAGATGTCATCATGCTGCAGGTATAAATCCATTTTTAATACAGGATATTTGCACAGCTGTGAGCTTATGAGAATAGCTCTTAATGTAAGATGTTAGCAGAAATAAAAGCCAGGTATAGCTGTGTATCAGTTTTATGGTTGTTTTCCTACAGGTGGGGGCATCCATGATGGATCCAAACCACTTCTTGATGATCGTTCTGAGTCGATTTGAACTTTTTCACATCTTCAGCTCTGCAGACTGCAGAAAAAGATACAGAGAAGCTAACAAGGTTAGTACTGGCTCTACTTACAGTCTGCTTACATTGCAGAAACTGATGCCGCACCATATTTTTCCAATCCCAGGGTCATATTTTCATGCATCCTATGTGTAGAGAGTTATTGTGGCCCAGACTGAGATGCATGCATTCGATGTGACATGAAAATACTTTGGATAAACATGAGGATGCTTTTTTTAGATGCAGATTTCTTTATAAACTGTAGTTATAACAATAGGTGAAGTAAATTCTCTTTAGCATTCAGTCTCATTAAAGGACAGTCTGTGTGTCTGACAGGATGTGGTGCAGCAGAACAACACACTGGTTGAAGAGATGTTGCACCTCATCATTATGGTCATAGGTAAGTTTGTCCTCATCTAATAATGTGATGGTTTAAAAAGACACTCAGACATGTTGTGCATGTGTGCAGGTGAGCGCTACATATCGGGTATTGGTCAGGTGGAACCCTTTGATGAGGTCAGAAGAGAAATTATTCATCAGCTGTCAATCAGACCGATGGCTCACAGTGAGCTCGTGAAGGCCCTCCCAGAGAATGTGAGACACCTGTCTGTCTGCCTCTATCTCTCTTCACCTGTCTGACTTGCTGCTGCCTGTAGTTGATCCATTTGTCTGTCTCTTTAGGGGAACAAGGAGACAGGTCTGGAGAAAGTCATCGACAGTGTGGCTTCATTCAAGTTAGTCTGACGCATTGACAATTATCAGTCCACCTTGAATAAACCCTCATGCAATATGATAGGACTGACTTGACACAGTTTCTGCACA
Organism: Arothron firmamentum; assembly: GCA_016586285.1. Taxonomy (NCBI): domain Eukaryota; kingdom Metazoa; phylum Chordata; class Actinopteri; order Tetraodontiformes; family Tetraodontidae; genus Arothron; species Arothron firmamentum. The sequence continues at coordinate 70,396 of BJFM01004524.1, read as the reverse complement.
GTGTAGTAGAGTGTGTATTTGTACTGTTCAGGAAACCAGGTGTGACTGGTCGGGGTCTGTATGAACTACGACCTGAGTGGAACAAACACTTCAACCTGTACTTCCATCACTACAGCAGAGCTGATCAGTCCAAGGTACGTCAGATTGATCAGGTTATTAAAGAGGTCATTGGAGGCAATTGTTGATTAGGTTATTGATAATGATTCCACACTAATATCTGCTGTGGGTTTTAGGCTGAGGACACTCAGAGAAAACTGAGGAGACAGAACAGTGAGGACTCAGGTAAACACTTCTGTCTGACTAGCTTATTTTCAGGACAGCTGAACATTTAATCAAATGTGTATTTATCTTTATTGTTTTTTTAAATTATTATTATGTGTTTCTTTCGTGTGTGCAGCCCTGCCCCCGCCTACCCCGCCCCCTCTCTGTCCTCTGTTCGGTAGCCTGGTGAACCTGCTGCAGTGTGATGTGTTGCTGGCTGTAGAGGGGGCTGTGCTGCAGTGGGCAGGCGAGCCCAGTGGGGGCAGCTGGACCGACTCCATGTTGCAGAGGGTAAGACGGAGAAAACCAGGTTCTTTTGGTAAACTGTGGCAAATAGGGCTGTTGCCTGTGCTAATAACGCCCTTATACACTGTATTTGTGTGTACAGGTACTGCATCTGGTGGGCCTGGCTCTTCTGGAAGAGCAGCAACAGCTAGAGAACAGCAGTGGAGAGGATGACATCACCTTCAACTACACATGCAAAATCACGCGTCAGTGGACAAAGTCAAACTAACTAAAGATTCTAGTAAATCTGAAGTGATTCTAACACAGGAATGTGATTCTACCCCTGTGTAGGTCCTGGTGCAGCTCCAAGTCCATCAGGCAGTGTTCTGGCTCTGTTGGAGAGTCTGCAGAATGCTCCACATCTGGAGATCCACAAAGACATGATCACCTGGATCCTGAAGGTAATTTCTGACGTCACAGTGAAGCATAAGGGGTTCCTAATCTACAGTTAAACCCTGTTTTTATTCCTATTAGTGTTTCAGCTGTGTCAGGTGTTGGAGACGTGAAGTTAAAGGACAACAAACGTCATTTGGCTGAGATCTTGAGATTCTAGATAAAACCTAGTTCACATTTTTGTTGTAGATGGTGTCAAATATCAAAACCATGAGAGAACGCACGGCCTCCACATCAGCCGCTCCCCTCAACCAAGAACAAGGACCAGAGGAGGTAGTGTCTTTTAATTTTTCCTTATCGTGATTGGTCATTGATGACCCCTGACACCGGGTTTTTGGCATCCCTGCAGATGGTAAGAGACAAAGACAAGGCAGAGAGGAAGAGGAAGGCAGAAATGGCTCGACTCAGGAGAGAGAAGATCATGGCTCAGATGTCAGAGATGCAGAAACACTTCATCAATGAGAACAAAGAACTGTTCCAGCAAAGTCTGGAGGAGCTGGAGGCCTCCACATCTGCTGCTGCAAGTTCCAGGTGCATCTGAGCAAACACACATGAAGACACACACATCCACTTAACCCTAAAGATTTTTTTGATGTCATAGCTGCAAATGTCAGTACACTGATTCAAACAATTCTCTCCTTTCCTTTTTTTCTTTTCTTCCCTCCTCCAGTACTCCCAGTTCAGAGCCATCTTCCGTTTCACAGATGTGTGTTGGTCCGAGGCGGGTGGGTGGAGCAGACCGGCGAGAACTGGTCACCTGTATTCTGTGCCAGGAGGAACAGGAGGTCAGAAGTCAAGGCAGAGCAATGGTGTTGGCGGCATTTGTCCAGAGGTCCACAGTTTTATCCAAAAACCGCCAACGCAACCTGCCTGACCCAGGTAGGGGGGGCATCATGCTGTCGTCAGAGCAGGACCCAATCAGTGTTGGTGTTGATTTAGATGCATGTGAATGTGTTTTAGAACATCACAATCCTCTGTTCATGCACCCCGACCTGTCTCTGGGAATTCACACTGCCAGCTGTGGACACATCATGCACGCCAGCTGCTGGCAGAGGTGAGACACTGCAGACGCATACAGGCAAAACCGATTCAGGGACCGCAAACTTATTTGTGTGTGTGTGTGTTTCAGGTATTTTGAGGCTGTGCAGTTGAAGGAGCAAAGACGTCAGCAGCGTCTTCGCGGTCACACCAGCTACAACGTTGAAAATGGAGAGTTTCTGTGTCCTCTTTGTGAATGTTTGAGCAACACTGTGGTCCCTCTCCTACCACACACAGAGACGCCCGACCACAGGTACATATCAAATTCTGACCCGAAGTCTCACAGAAACGCATGTTATCAAATGGAATGATGCCAGCCTGTTTCTTTTATTTTTACAAAGTGTCAGTCATCCCAGTTTGGAGGCGTGGCTTAACGTGACCAGTCAACAGATAGCAGCACTTCATTCTTTCCACAGGATGTCGTCTGATGGTCGGTACCCGGCATCTTCTTTTCTTTATAATATGCTAGCGGCTGTGTCTCTTAGACGTGCGGTCGATGACAAAAGTTGTAAACTTGTGTTTCAGGGGTAACTGAGCGGGTGGAACCTACAGTTCCTGGATTTTGCGTGGACTTCACTCCACAGTAAGTATTGATGGACAGCAGTGATTCTGATGAACACTATTGGGGCAGTTGATTTACAAAACTTTGCAGTCAAAAAATACTAATATTTACTTCAATTTATCATGATGATATAACAATATTCAGTATTAGAAAAATCTGAAAATCTTGATGCTGAAAGTTGATGCTTGAAGCAGACTTATTCATGCATATGAGCATGACTTAATTGACCCATCTTATTTATTGAATTATTGAAGGTTTGTACTTTGGTGAGAACACACCTTGATGATGTCACTGTTGCCTTCAGGAACCTGTTCTCCAGCAGCATCAATGAGATGATCACAACCTTCAGCTTGTCCACTTACAAAGTGGGACTGAATGTCAACCCAAATGAACAGGACCAGAGAATCCCAGTGCTGATCTGGTCCACCTGTGCCTACACTATCCAGAGTATAGGTACACACACACACACCTGAGAGGTCACAAGTTAACAGATAGTATACACACACTTCCACTGTAGTATTGATGGTGTCTCTTTACAGAGCGCTTCCTAATAGATGAGGAGAAACCATTGTTTGGAAGTTTACCTTGCCGACAGGTAATTTCATCAACACAAACACAATCTGAAGATGATGATGCATTACTTAACTGTTTGTGTGTGTGTGTGTGTGTGTGTGTGTGTGTGTGTGTGTGTGTGTGTGTGTGTGTGTGTGTGTGTCAGGATGACTGTCTGAGCTCTCTCGCCAGGTTTGGTTCTGCCTGTTGGACTGCAGCTCCTATGAAAACCACACACACACACTTCATCAGATTGTTTGCAGGTACACGTGCAGAACAACACACGTCATAACATGTTTCACCAACACACTCAAAAATGCGCACAATCAGAGTAGAAAAGCCATCACACATCAAGTAGGCATAAGGATTTATCAGCATTCTGTACTTATATTTCAGCCCTCGTCCTCTGAATCTGTAGGTTTTCCTATACTCTCCTGACACTCCAGTGCAAATGTCTCCTCAGTCTGTGTGTGTATGTTTGTGTGCTTCTGTTGCAGCCCTGGTTCCAGATTCACAGGTGGATAACACTCCATGTATCCTCAACGTTGACATGTTTCACCTCCTGGTGAGATTTACATTCAACCTTTAAGAGTTTCTTTTGGATGATCTGATCCTGTGTGTGATCACAGCAGGAGGTGCTACAGATCAGTCTGCCTATATGTGAACAGGGAACAGTGTGAATCTGCTTTGACTTCAGTTTTGTGTCTCTTCAGGTTTACAGCGTGTTGTCCTACAGCTCTGTTCACTGTTTGAACCGGTCGGGGAATGCTGTCATTGACTCTGCCCATCTCCATCTTCTTCATCTGTTTACTGTGTTTCACCTGGTTCAGATCCTACTCACTTCTACTACAGGTTATATACACACACACACACACACACAAACGTGTGCACACACATAGACTGGATCCTTTCACATCCACGTGTGTGTCTGTAGATGAGGTGTGCATGGATCAGGACAGCACTGGATCAGAGGAGGAGGAGTTCAGTTCTCAGCTGTACAACACACTGAAGAAACACCTGGGCAGGTTAGTGTTTACACACAATGTTTTTTGATTCATAGTAAATCTGAAGTGAATATTACGACATTTTAAAAACATCTAAGTGAAGATTGAATCAGAATTGATGATTAAGGACACCCTGGTAAAAAAAAAAAGTAAAAAATGCTCAAAAAAATTATCATTGCTACAATTTTTGTACAGACACACAAAAACCAATACATACAGTGATGCAGATCTGGGTTTACTGTGTTGATCAATCTTATACTGTGTCTGTTTTAGTGTGTTACCTGATGTCACCTCTGGGTGGCAGCTGCTTCATTGCATTAAAGTGGGCATGCTGCCCTTCCTCCGATCTGCCGCCCTCTTCTTCCACTATCTGAACTCCACGACGCCCCCCGCTGACTTACTGGGTAACTACAAACATGCAACGATGAGAAAATGCTCCCACGACTGTGATTTTCTTACGTTTCTAATGTAGTTTCAGGTCCTGTTAAGTGGGAGGCGCTCTGCAGCTATCTGTGTCTGCCCTCCAACCTGCTGCAGCTGTACCACAGCCAACACACACTGCTGGATCCCCTCATACACAGGTATATACACACACACACGCACGCGCACACACACACACACACACACACACCAAAGATACCAAAAGGAAAAAGATGATGTAACTTTATTCAAACGAATCAGTGATCAGTCACCAAGCATTGCTTGTTTGTTACAGATGGTGTTCTCATCCAGATGTGAGGCAAACATTGCAGGGGGATGGAGTCATCGTCAGGTTTCCCAGAGAGTCCAACCGATTGATCCACCTGCCAGATGATTACAGCGTTCTGATCAATCAGGCTTCCAGTTTCACGTCAGTCTGCCTGTTACTGACTCTTACTGTAGTAATGTTGGTGTCACCTGCCACCCACCTGTGTCTCATACCCACATGTTACCTGTCTCCCTCTGGTGTGCCATCCTTCCCTTTCTCCGTTACAGGTGTCCTCGATCAGGTGGAGATAAGTCTCGAGCTCCGACTCTGTGTCTGGTCTGCGGTTCTCTGCTCTGTTCTCAGAGCTACTGCTGTCAGACGGAGGTGGACGGGGAGGATGTTGGCGCCTGCACTGCTCACACCTTCACCTGTGGAGCTGGCCTTGGACTCTTCCTTAGGTATTGTCATCAGCACCACCCCACCCACTCAATCTTACACACCCCTTTAATCTCTGTGCGTGTGTGTGTGTGCGTGCGTGTGTGTGTGTGTGTGTGTGTGTATGTTTGTCTGTGCGCGCATGCAGGGTGAGAGAATGTCAGGTCTTGTTTGTCGCAGGTAAAACCAAAGGTTGTTTCTATCCTCCTCCATACCTTGACGACTATGGAGAGACAGACCAGGGCCTCAAGTGAGTGTTCTATCTTTGTGAGGACTGTTTTTCCTTTCGTTCATTCCAAACAAGTCCTCACTATACTGTTTTTATATATATACAGTATATGTATATATATATATATATACAGTATGTATATATATATATATACATACTGTATGTGTGTGTGTGTATATATATATATATATATATATATATATATTTAACTTTTAGTTTAACATAGTTTAACTAAAGCCGTATGTAAGTGATATTATTTTGAGCACTTGATCAGTAATTTGTTTCTTTGTGCAGGCGTGGGAATCCTCTCCATCTCTGTTTGGAGCGTTATCAGAAGATTGAGCGTCTGTGGCATCAGCACGGCATCGCTGAGGTCATTGGACACGCCCAGGAGGCCAATCAGACGCTGGTCACTATTGACTGGCAGCACCTGTGACGCCCCTGACCCAGCTCCTTCTTAAGCCAAGGCTTTCCAGTTGACTTCCTGCAGCCAAGTTCTCAAGTTAGGTCAACTTTCAGGTGTTTTAGCTTCATTCTAACCTTTGACCTCTGGCCAATCAGAGTGAAATGCTTAAGCAAACCCCGCCCACCTCCTGTCCCTCTTAGGGAGGATGACAGGTTCCACTCAGCGCCAAATGAATCTGAGGTGTGGTTTAAAAACTCCCAGGGTGCATTTCTCCTGACAAACACGTTATTAATCAGCCTGACAAACAAGTAAAGCACATATCGGGTAGCGATAAGGAATTATCAGTTTTTATTTCAGTTGTTTAAACTCCTATTTCCCGGTGAGACGTCACTTCCTGTTAAATGAATTTTTGTTTAACAGAATTTTTATTTATTTATTTATAGGTTTGTCGTGGATGTTTGCAGCTGCATCATTTCTTCACCTGTGAATTCTTGTACAAACAAGTATGTATCATATTGTATAAGAACAAATGAATAAAGCGATTCAAACGGCTTACGTCTGCACTGCTGACGGTGGCGTTCTCACCCATTAGCTCTGATTTCCTTTATGTTGATAATCAGCCTGATCTGCCCCAACTGATTCAAAGTGGGCAACTGTGGCTCCGCCCACGACAGCGGTTGTGTGATGTCATTTCTCTAAAGGATGAAGGAACACCTGCCCAGGTGACTCTGGATTACAACAATAATCTATTCTATCGATAAATAGATCTGGTCTAAAAACAGGCAGTTAATTTTGATTCTACAACGTTAATCCTCATTACACCTGTAGAAATCTGAGCTGGTTGGTGCGACTAACATCGTGGCTGGTTCTTCTGGGCTCTTCCTCTCTTTGGCGGGTTTTCCTGCTCACTGTTGCTGTGGTACACCTGAAGAGTCGTGACAGGAAGATGACGCTTAGCATCAAACCAATTAGAGTTAATTCGAGGGATTAGCAGCAGCGGCTGATCTCCTTTAACAAGATCACAGATGATCGTAGAGGACTTGTTGTGTTGTCAGTTTCTCCTGCGGAATCGGGTGGAGGAGGACGGGTTTGAGTCGGTTTGGCGGTGGACCCCTCTGTCCTGGGCAGAATGGACCGTCCTGCAGCAAAGCATGATGGCTGATTCACGTTGCGCCTTTGTTTCGAGGAACACGGTCGAGTGTTGAACTGGACAGATTCTTGTGCTGTTTGATCTGTGATTGTTGAATTCGAAGGCGTTGGACTCCCTCAGGCGTCACTATGCCGTTCATGCCGGTGAAGTTCACCCTGCAGAAGCGGGTGAAGCTGGCTCAAGGACTCTGGATGCTCTACTGGTTCTCTGTCATTGTGGGCATTCTCCTCTTCAGCCTCGGAATCTTTTTCAAGGTCGAGCTGCGGAAGAGAAGCGAAATGATGGACAACAACGAGAGCCACCTGGTGCCCAACCTGCTGATCCTGGTGGGCATGTTGGCCTGCGGGGTCAACGCTTTCGGGGGTAAAGTTTGCCACGACTCTTTGGACCCCATGAAGTTCCCCAAGTGGAAGCCGATGCTGAAGACCTACCTGTTGCTCTGCTGCGGCTTCAACGTGCTGCTGCTGGTAACGGCCGTCTTCTGCTTCCTCATGCAGTTTGCCATGTATTTGACCTTGGCCGAGGGCCTGAAGAACAGCATCAAGTTCTACAAGGACACGGACACGCCGGGACGCTGCTTCATGAAGAGGACGCTGGACTTGACGCAGATTGAGTTCCGCTGCTGCGGCAACAACAACTTCAGGGACTGGTTCGAGGTCCAGTGGATCAGCAACCGCTACCTGGACATGAGCAATGACGCCGTCAGAGAGTGAGTACAGAGCAACATTAGCAGAACCGATCTGACGCTTCAACGCTGCTGTTAGATGTTTGACATGTTTTCAACTTTCTCTGGCGTTTTCCGAAGCCTAACATTAAATCCAGCTGAAGCTGATTCGCACAGTAAATGCTTCCGATCAGATCTCGGCTCAGATCTCAGCAAGAGGTCTTTGGCTAAAACAGGTCAGAGGAGGATAAAGAGGAAGAAGGTAAAAATTCCCAGGAGCAGGTCCACGAACTGGCTTCTTCTCCTTAACTCCTTAATCTGCAGGATCTAATCTCCTCACATGCGGGTTAACATGACAAGGTTAAACCTGGTCAGGTTACTGAACATGGAGTGTTTGGTGTTCTCAGCTGCTGCAGCATGAGCAACACAAACGGACATGATCAGTTATCAGCTGATCTATAATCAGTAATAATTAATAAGCGTGGTTGCATGACAACTTGTCTTTCAGTGTTAATGTTCTTAAGAGATCTTACTCTCTCCTTGAGATGATTACTTCTGATCATCCAGGTTAAGATCCTGTTAACTGCGGGTCAACCCCCCCCCCTCCCATCCTGCTGTCAGTCACAATGAGGCTCCGCCCCTCCAAAATTACAGCGCAGCCTACTGACCACGAAACTCACGTTCCTCCTCTGTGTGCTGCATGATAGTGTTACTGCTAATGCTAAGCTAGTTTCTGGGGGGGGGGGGGGG
>BJFM01004524.1:30485-61948 GCA_016586285.1 Arothron firmamentum | reverse complement strand
GGGGGGGGGGTCAGGTCATCCAGGGTTCTATCATTTCAGAACTGAACTGAAATTTCCGCTCTTGTGTTTATTGTGGCGCTGTGTTCACTTTACAGTCGCGTCCTCAGTAACGTGGAGGGGAAATACCTGATGGACAGCGTCCCATTCAGCTGCTGTAACCCCGGCTCACCTCGGCCCTGCATCCAGCATCACCTGACCAATAACTCCGCCCACTACGACTATGACCACCGCATCGAGGAACTCAACATCTGGACCCGAGGCTGCCACGACGCCCTGTTCTCCTACTTCAGCGGCATGATGTCGAGCATCGGAGTGTTCATCATCTTTACCATCATCCTGGAGGTACGGCTGTACAAAATTCACTTTTTAGCCTCGAATGACAGGGGGAAAAGTTGGGTTCAGTTCAGTGGGTGTTCCAGCTGTGGAATATAAGCACTTTGACCTGATTGGCCTGTAATTGAACTTCCTGCTTCTATTTGTGGCCGTTCTGAATGGCCATGAGTCATTATAATCACAGCAACTGATTGGACGAACAGTGGAACGGGATTTTCCACCAAACCATTCTGTGTCCAGCAACATTCACGTATCTGGGCAGGTTTGTGATCCAGGTTCTTTATTTTCCGGAAGGTTTCCGGATCTGGTGCTCCGTCAGCGGCGCCTTAATCTGCCGACTGGTGGTCAGGCTCACCGAGGATCAGGAACTATTCTCAGGGGTTAATCTCCCACACCAGCACCAGGTTGCATTGTGGGTAAAATCAGGTTGCTTATGTGGGTCAAAACAACAAGTTTGGATCACAAGCTTTGAAATTAACTTCCTGAACCTGATCTGAGGTGACGGGACATCCATCATCTGCACTAAACACTACACTTATTATATTAGAATGTTATAAATACATTTTGCATCTGCCCGTGTAGCCTCAACCATGTTTCTGTGTCAGTCGGTGGACATGGCAGGTTTGAAGTACCTCTACACATCTCTGGAGACCATGGAGGACCCAGAGAACCCTGAGTGCGAGAGCGAAGGTTACCTGCTGGAGAAGGGCGTCAAGGAGACCTTCAAGGACGTGTTCGCCAAGCTGAAAACACTGGGGAAGACCAACCAGGTGGAGGAGGGCGGGGACACAGAGGGGGCTGCTACCTGAGACGCAAACACACCAAAGGACTGAGGTCTCTATCCTCTGCCCTCCCCCCAAATAAACACACACACTGACACACACACACATACACAATTGTGTAAATATGTTGATACGTTTGACAAAGTTTATTTTTAAACCTGCTGTAAATAAACATCAGGATTTCAAATTATATATGAAAGTAGCCCCACCTCCATCACTGCTTCCTGTCAGACATCACCAGGCCTGATGGCGAACCAAACCCCTGGGTGATCGATCGGCATTGATCCACAACCGGCTGATGTTTCCAGAGTGTTGCGCTAAACGAGGTTCTGCCAAACACCATTGTGTTGTTGTTTATCTGGGGTAAAACAGTCTAATCATAAAAATACTTCGGACTAAAGCAAATGAGAGCAGAGTGGAAGTGCGTAAAACAAAGATGAAGATAAAAAAACAAATTCTAGTATATCTAATTAGTGTATTATTGTAAAAGGTCATTTTAAATGACACCAACGATGGCGTCTGTAAATGAACCCGTTGTATTGACCAACTCAGGTCTTAGGACATCCAGTAGAACTCTGTGTTCTGAGGCAGAGAACACGGATCTGACACGTGCTGATTGTATTGCAGACATCAGGTGGCAGTCGAGTATTGGTAGGTCGTTGTCGTTGCTGGCTGGTTGTCATGGAAACAGGTGGCCGAAAGTACAGGGGCACATACTGTTGGTGTACAAACATCCACACAGGTGTGAGTAGGGAAGTTTTTTGGGGTTTTTTTTTGGCTCATTTGTGAACGATTTGCCACTTTAAGATCGAAGCTGACAGCTCCATCAAAGAAGGTTAGCGTTGTTTAAACTCTGATGCTAATGATGCTCTCTGAGCTCTCAGAGCTCCACTACTTTTTATACCTGACTGCCATGCAACACCTACAGTGATGGCTGATGCCAGTCTATTTACGAGACAGCAAGTTGCATCACGGGGTCTGCGCAGATGTGTCAGGTCACCTGTTTCATTTGACGATAAAGTCAGGAAAAAAAAAAGTTTTCAGCGGTAATTTTGTCTGTTATTTTTGTGTGGGTGCTCAGAGTTTGTAGCTTCTCCGATGTGTATGATAAACCTATAAAAAGATTGTGACACTCAAGTGTGAGACTCATCTTTTCGTTGATCTCCAACAATACTTCTACACAGGTGGATGTAGACAGGTGTATCAGAGTTCCAGTCCTGTGTTTTAACAGCAGGTTTGACTGCCTGACAGGCAGAGCTTTACAGTGCCGGAGCATCAGATTATCAGATTAACATAATCAGTTTAGTTGATGATGTCAGCACAGCAAGGACAGCAAACTGATGTAAGAAGGAGTTGATTGTGAAGCACCTGCTAATCTGAGCCAGGTTGTGACATGACTCTTTGACCGGATTTGATCTTTAGACCAGAGTGGATCACTTCTAGTACTGGTGGGAGCAGATGCTGGTTCTGTTTGGTCGATGTGTCATTTATAAAAACTTTTAGTGGCTCTGTAACCTGAGAAGATCACCCCTGGTTACTCTGATTGGACAAGCCTCCCGGTGAGGACACCTAAATAGACCAGTTAAGATCACTAGTCTAAACCATGATGTTTGCTGTCCACACTGAAGGCCAGAAATCTTAAATTTTAAATATGAGTTCTTACCTTAAACCAATAGCCTATTATAGTACTTTGAGAATTTCTTGACTTATAGTGTGCACTTCTACGTCTGACATTTTTGTGCTTGATTGTCGTAGTACACAGTGCTAATAAAGTTCATACAAAGTAATGGCGTTTATATTAGCAGCTAATATTAGCGGCTATCTTTAAAAGGCTTTGCTCCAGAGATCTTGAAGCTTCCATCGTGTAAAAATGGTTCGTCTGGTTCATTATTAGTCCGGTCATGATAATGATCAGCAATATTGACCAATCGGCTTCAAATGAATATGAGAATTTCTGTTTTATGGAGAAATAAAACATGACAACGCCCCTTCTGGATTCAACGTTCTGCGGTCACATTTTTGACTGAAAAATGGTGAACCAATCATTTTGCTGTGAGACACATGACAATCTGTTTACATTTTCGGTTTTTCCCGATGTAATTTTTAAATTTGGCCACTTGATGGGAGTAGATGACCTGATAATTACAGGACACAGGACTTTGATCCAACATGGCCCTTTACAAAAATCCGAAATACAGCAGCAACAATCATGTTTTAACCTTTCTGATGTGTGGGCGCATATTTCTATGGCCTAAACTTTTATTTAACCAACTTTTAAGTTAAGCTTTTATTACGGAGCCCCTGAAGGGGTGAATTGACAGGCGGGGGGAAAGGACGCACTGCGAGATCTCGCAAAACTCTTGCGAGATCTCGCAATTACTTTTTATTTAAAGCAGTATGCTTCCGGGTCAGTAACCGGAAGCAAAATAGACACAAAGATGGAGTATACGCATTACCCCTGGGACTTTATGGAATTGTATTGTGGTATGGGCCTCACATATAAGGATATTAAATCAGTTCTTGGCCTGAAAAGATTACTCAGAGCGAGGGAACGTTCTCACCAACAGCTGACGTCGCAGCACGACTCCTGCTCTGCTCATAGGTGACCTGTTTTTAAATATAATAATAATAATAACAACAACAACAACAACAACAACAACAATAATAATAATAATAATAATAATAATAATAATAATAATAATAATAATAATAATAATAATAATAGAATGGTAATAATATTAATAATAATAATAATAATAACAGAATGGTAATAATATTATTAATAATATTCATGATATACATATTATAATATAATAATAATATATACACACACACCCACAAGTCCCAATGTGTGGGTGTCTGCGGTGTCTGCCTTCTGACGCGGTGCACGGAGATGCACATTCTCACACTTAAGTCCAGTGCAATGTATTTTTCTTATTCATAAGTCTTTTCCCCCGACTGATTCGACTCCGGTGGGACTCGAACTAGCACACCTTTATTAAGACTACAAAACAACTATGTACAGCTCAAAAGTTGCAACTTACAAAAAACAGATTAGAGGATGACACAACTTCAAATGGTTTCAACATCAGGGTCACAACTAGGCAAGTCGCTGCTGAAAACGTTTGTTGGGTTTGTATTGGCGGTGGTGGCCTGCAGATTGGCGCAAACGAAGTCGGCGTGATGTGGGGTAATGGTGCGGACAGTGGCTGATTCACAGTCTTCTTTGTCCACTGACCTGCCTGCATTACATTATTTAATAGTAAAATTTGACATTTCAGCTCATTTGCGATAAAATAAAGCATTGAAATTTTATTTTGAAGGAGGCGGATTGTTGACGAGCTCTCAGCCCATCGGGAGGCAGCAGGTGTGGCCACCCGATTGAGAGCGGAGTTCACCGTTTGCTAGCGGCGGCTCCCGTGTGGAGGACAACGCTGAGCCTGCAGAAAACACCAGAAAAGTTATTGAAACGGCTTCAAACCTGACCGAGAAGACCCCGGTGGAACTTTGGCCTGTGCGAGTTTAGCAGCAGTTTAGAGCCACGTCTCCCTCACGAAGAAATAAAGAAATCGGTGAGCAAACATTTTGAGCATGCTAAGCGCTAACGCTAACATGCACTAGGTAACAGCTAGCATTATAGCTAACGTTAGACCGCGAGCTCAGACGTCAACGAGGGACGCCAGGTGCCGCAATATATATATTGGTTTGCATCCTTTCTACACACCTCTGCAGCATTTATCTGAGCATTTTAAGCACTTTCTGCCATGTTTTAATTTACCTGTTGTTAAAGTTCCGTTTTTCGCTAGCATATTTTGAGCACATAAACCCAATTATCATGGCTTATTTAAACATGCTTAGACATGACAAAGTTAAACAATATGTGTCTTCTTACTGGGTAGACTCACTTTACGGTATTTTCTTGGAAATTTTGGCCTTAAAATCCTGTTAATTTTTATAATCTAAAGAGATGTAGTTGTTCAGCTTGAAGCTGTTGGCGTATCTGCTTCGTATCTGTTAGCCCGTTTGCTAACGCTGAGCTAGCTGCTGAGCTACCCAGGTGTGTTTCAAGAGTCTTTGTTTTCTAAATTTTCGAAAATAAAACAAGTTTTCAATTTGGCACATTTCATGGAAGAGTTAATTATATTTCATGTTAAAAACCAACATAAAAAATGGGATATTTGGAAATGTATAACTTGGCAGACCACCTCAGGCTTTTGTTGTTTTTTTTTTTGTGTGTGTGTGTGTGTTATTTCTTCATTTTCAGGAGAGATTATGACAAGTGTGACCGCCTGGATGTAGAGGAAGACCCTGACTGCTCTGGTGTGGTAGGCCTCGTCCATGCAGACACTTCTACCATTGATCTTCCAAAAATCAAAGCTACAGTCTTGTATCACTTCTGCCTCTGTACAGTTGAAACCAGTTTTCATAATGCTATATAAAAAGAGATACAACCTTTTTATCCTTTATGTTTTGAAAGCACCAGAAGATTGACCCTTAAAGCTCTATGTTGGTACTTTTGTAATCTGATTACTCCTGGTTATCTGACATTTCTGACTGTGTGAACTCGGTTGAGTGTTGCTGCAGTGGAGACTGAAACTGTGAACAAACAGCATCAGGTCACATAGAACAGCCACGTCAAACATGCAAACGTTTACGTTTGTGTTGGTCTTAGATTTTCTCACTTATAAAAATGTGATCAGTTACATCAGGTTTGAACTCTGGTCTTCCTCCTCTTCTGTGGCGCTTTGAAATCGGCGTATGATGTTAAAGAATTCCAAATCTTCGTCTAGTTGACAGTGGGCTGGCTTTTTGTGATAAATTTCTTAGTTGGAACAAAGAGACTGAAAACGTCTTTGGGACCATTTTTATTGAAGCGACCATGAGGGACAGAGGTGGTGTTCAGGTGAATGGAAGATGGATGAGACTGGAAAGAAAGAGGGCTGAGAGAAAGAGAGGTACATCAACAAGTCTATGATGAAGTGATTTTGTATTGGTGGTTGTCTGTTCTTGTCTTTCAGGACCATTCAGGCGTCCCTCAGAGGATGGACTTCCTTCAGAGGATGGACTTCCTTCAGACGGGCCCGTCCACTGGTGGGTATGGTCTTAGCCGTAGGGAGCAGGAGGAGGCAGAGTCAGGAGGAGTTTGTTAAGGGGAGTTGGGAGGAGGTAGAGTAGAGGGAATCAGGGGAAGTTAGAGTCAGGAGAGCTGGAGTTAGGGGCAGTTAGGGAAAGGTACCACTAGAGGGTGTAAGAGTGCTAGAGTCAGGTGCAGTTGGACTGAGGGAGGTCAGAGTTTTTGGGAGTCGGAGCTGGAGCAGTGGTGGCCATCAATCCAGCAGTTTTCTGTCCTAGCGAGGAGACGACTGGGAGGGGGGGGTGTCTTGCTTACCTACTCATGATAAAACTCAATAAACACACATTTTTAAAAAAAATTGTTTTGTCATTGCCTTTATTTTTAACCATGTCCCAATCTGTCATACTTTTCAGTAAAATTTTATTTTATACTTACTCCATACTCTTTACACTTTACTACTCTACTCCACCTTCTACACTTTCCTCCCCCTCGCATTAAGACAGTACACTCTCTTCACTCTCGGCCCCTTCGGGGCCGAGAGTGAAGAGAGTGGGACTAACCACCCCACTGCGCAGCCCAACCCAGTGCAGTCCACCCCTGCTGCGCCCAGGTGGGGGCGATGGTGAAGCCTGGGCCTGTTGCTGGATGGGAGGGGGTGAGGGCTGTGTATTTCCAAACCAACTTTGGTTCAAGGTGGATTCGAACCAGGAGCCCTCGGCTTGCCAGGCGAGTTCCTACTGTGTGAGCTAAAGCCGCCCACCCACCCAGGGCTTCTTTGTTGTATTTCTCATTCCCTTCAGACTCTACACTTAGAAACTTTTTGGCCAACATGCAAACTGTCTTCTCCTTTGTCATCCACAAAATGAGGGCTTCACAATCTTGATTTGATCTGGGGTAGCCGAGTCATCAGTTTTACTTCATCTGACTGGTCCAAAACACAAACACTGGGTTGTACACCTGGATGACGCAGGTTGGTGATTCATGTTTACAATGTTGGAATAAACACAAGAAGTTATGCTTGTTGGTTTATTCATTTATTTCTTTTGTGTTCCTTGCATAGAAAAGTAAACACTGAAAAATAACAGGACACAAGTCTTGGTTAACAACAATTCAACCCTGTTAAGATCTAGTCTAACAACTATTTGAGCAACACAACAAATAAATAGTTGATGGTCACAGCTGAACCAAAACACTTGAAAGTATACAGTCTTCATTAAAGATAAATCAATACTTTAAGGAATGATATAATGATGTTCTGATGCTATGTGTCAAATTATTCCTGGTGTGTGTATCATTTATTTGTAAATTATGCTTCATCGTTAAGACCAGACTTCACCACTTACATAAAAATCATTTCAAGTTTATGCAGACCGTTAACGTGTTCAGGGTGTAATGCCTGTTGAGTATTGTGGTTCTAGTCGATATCAAGCAAGGAGACGACTGCCATCACCAAGGGAAGGAGGATTCCAGGTGATGGCAGTCGTCTGCTCGCTCGGACAGAAAACTCTGCTGAATTGATGCTGTTGTAGGGCTGCGTTGGCCACCACTGCCCTCGCTCCGACTCCCTAACTCTGACCCCCCCCTAACTCCATCTCTTCCTGACTCTACCTCCTCCTGCCCCCCTTAACAAACTCCTCCTGACTCTACCTCCTCCTGCTCCCTACGGCTAAGACCATACTCACCAGTGGACGTGCCCGTCTGAAGGAAGTCCATCCTCTGAGGGACGCCTGAATGGTCCTGAAAGACAAGAACAGACAACCACTGATACAAAATCAATTCATCACTGACCTGTTGATGTACCTCTCTCTCTCTCTCTCTCTCAGCCCTCTTTCTTTCCAGTCTCATCCATCTTCCATTCACCTGAACACCACCTCTGTCCCTCATGGTCGCTTCAATAAAATGGTCCCAAAGACATTTTTAGTCTCTTTGTTCCAACTAAGAAATTTATCACAAAAAGCCAGCCTATCATCAACTAGACGGAAAATTTGGAATTCTTTAACATCATACGCCGATTTCAAGGAGGAGGAAGACCAGAGTTCAAACCTGATGTAACTGATCACATTTTTACAATTGAGAAAATCTGAGAAGACCAACACAATAATACACAATATACAACACAATGTATATATAAATGAGATCATTCATTATTCTGGCATTTAGCAAATAGAAATAGCTTTGGTAATCCTAGTTGACCAAAAACAGCAAAGGTTTAATCTGTGTTTATGTTAAGACAGTGAGGATAAAAAGGTTGTATTTCTTTTTATATAGCATTATGTAAACTGGTTTCAACTGTACAGAGGCAGCAGTGATAGAAGACTGCAGCTTTGATCTTTGGAAGATCAATGGTAGAAGTGTCTGCATGGACGAGGCCTACCACACCAGAGCAGTCAGGGTCTTCCTCTACATCCAGGTGGTAACAGTCCAGGCAGTCACGCAGAAAGTGCTTAAAATGCTCAGATAAATTCTGCACAGGTGTGTAGAAATGATGCAAACCAACATATCTCGTGGCATCTGAGCTCGCGGTCTAACGTTAGCTATAATGCTAGCTGTTACCTCGCGCATGTTAGCGTTAGCGCTTAGCATGCTCAAAATGTTTGCTCACCGATTTCTTTATTTCTTCGTGAGGGAGACGTGGCTCTAAACTGCTGCTAAACCCGCACAGGCCCAAGTTCCACCGGGGTCTTCTCGGTCAGGTTTGAAGCCGTTTCAATAACTTTTCTGGTGTTTTCTTCAGGCTCAGCGTTGTCCTCCACACAGGAGCCGCCGCTAGCAAACGGTGAACTCCGCTCTCAACCAGGTGACCACACTGCTGCCTCCCGATTGGCTGAGAGCTCGTCAACGACACGGACACAGGAGACTGTGACTCCACGCCCACTGTTGAAACCATTTGAAGTTGTGTCATCCTCTAATCTGTTTTTTTTTAAAGTTGTAACTTTTGAGCTCTACATAGTTGTTTTGTAGTTTTAATAAAGGTGTGCTAGTTCGAGTCGCTCCGGAGTCGAATCAGTCAAAAAAAAAAAAAAAAAAAAAAAAAGCGTCATGAATAAGGAACATAAATTGCACTGGACTGAGAGAGAATGTGCACCTGGTCAGTAGGCAGACACCGCGGACACCCACACTCCACCTACAGTCATCAGACCAATGTCCAGACGACCAGCGCAAAATTAACTCCAGAAAACGGGTAAAAAAAAAAAAAAAAAATCTAGAGAAAATGTTGTTTCGTTTGCCCCAAAATATTTTTTGGGGTTAAAAAAAACATGTCCACCCAATCTGATTCAATGACCAGACAGACAGAAAACATTTTGAGGGTTTATTACAAAATGCAAGACTGAACATTTTAACTGTTTATTCTATTCAAACACGATACAACGTTCTTAACTGCAGCTGGAGAACCAAAGAGAACCAACACAATATGGGAGGAACCAAAACTGTAGACGGGAAGTGGAGAACAGCAGCTGAAACTCAAAACACAAAGAGGAAGATCAGAAGGAGGAGCTTTTTTTTTTTTGGAAATTTACTACGGAGCTCAATAGCGCCACCTATACACATTTATAAATATTTCACCATTAAATTAAATCAGATCCGATTCACACAGTAAAAGTCACAAACTCAAAACGTTTTGCTGCCGTCACCCGGCTTTACAAGCAGGAAAGAGGAAGAGGAGGGAAGGGGGCAAGATTGATGCTGCTCATCTGTTGAGGGGAAGATGTCTTTCCACTCGCTTATTTAGAAACATTTCAGCCGATAATCAAGTTTAATATTTTACAACGAACATAGATTATTTTACTTTGAACATTTGGATGTAGTCCCATGTGCTTCCGGTCTGGTGAACTGACGATGCTATTGCTGAGGGTGGCGCCATCATGTCACATTTAATATTAATTCATAAATATGTAGTGCAGAAACTTTGTCTGCGTGGAGCTGAAAAACAACAAACCTGATGAACAAGTCTTCATGCAAACAGTGACGTGGAGCAAAGCTCCAAACACTCAGCTCGTCACTCAAAACCAGGGTTTGATGCCACAGCGGAGAAAAACCCAGAGTCACCAGACGCAGAGGGGTTTGCTAAAGACAGAAGTTATCATGATTAGGAGCAAAATCAAGTTTTGAAAGAGGACTTAACCACGATAACAACAGATTAGTTCCTTTGACAGATGCCAGGAGCAAAGAAGTGACTTTTTTTTTTTTTTTGGATGCAGTCAAAATCTTAAAACGTTTACATCACGTGAGTCGTTCAGTAACACTTGATTGAACAGTGCGTGAACAGAAAAGGGGCGTGGTTTGTTTGAAACACATCGTGCTTAAATGTTTTGTCATTAATAAACCTCTGCAGCTGAACTCAAGCTTCTGTGACTCAGTTTCCCATAATGCTCTGTGCTGACTAAAAGCTGTGTGTAAGCAGGTGGATGTGGCCTACGACTGAGGGCTCGTCACAAGGGCTGATGGGAAATGGAGTGCAGAGAGGGTAGAACAAAGGAACAGTGCCTGCATTCAACCATGCAGAGGGGCAGGAAGGAGAGTGGGCGGGGCTCCAGGGTAACATTTCAATCATCCTTTAGAGCAATCAGCTGATGCACCAGTATGACCATATATGGATCTAAATATATGTCCCGCCATACCACCATATATGGATGTCGTGCTGCTATCTACACCAGTTCAGTTCCAGACACCTGGATCCACCATTCATCCATAACTGGTCCTGAACCAGTCGTTGCTGATTCAGACTTGACCCAGGTCCAGAATCAGTCCAAACCAGGTCCCTCTTCACTCTGAGTCAGACTCAAGTGGAGCAGACTCATCCAGGTCGTCTCTCTTGTGACGTTTGATGGTGGCCTTGGCGCGCTGCTCCTCATCCATGTGGGCCTTCTTGTGGCGGGAGAAGCTGGATGAATGCATGAAGGTTTTATTGCAGGCTGAACAAGTGTAGGTCTTGGTCTTGGCACCAGGGAGTCTGGACTTTGCATGACCGTGCTTGTGGTGCTGCTGCGTCTTGCCCCGCCCACCACCACAGCCATCCACGCTCCTGTGGATCTGCTGGTGTCGAGCAAGGCTGGAGGCATGGCTGAAGTGCTTCCCACACTGGCCACAGCCATGGCGATTAGCCATTCCTCTTCCTGTTCCTCCTCCCTCCTCATCCTCTTCATCCTCGGTAATGGCAACGCTTCGTTTGCCAGGCCGGCCCCCACGGCGGCGGCGATTCTTCTTGCACAGGGCGTAAGAGCTGGGCTTATCGTTGGAGTAGAGCTTGATGCGGATCTTGAGGTCTGAAGAGGACTGGGCGAGGTTCTCCTTGCCAGGTGTGTAGTTGTCCAACAGCTCCTTGACGTGGGTCACCTGATGTTTCGACAGCTGCGTCGACGTCCTGAAGCTCATATCACACTGTGGACACGCGTAGAACTTATCACCGCCCACACTCTGCATGATGGCGGTGGTTGCGTGCTGCGGCAGCATCGCCTGCTGCCTCTTGCCTCTCTTGTTTTTTCCTGTGACCTTCAGCGAGTCACGAAGGGCGGCCATGTTGGCGCCCAGGGCAGCATCTTTGGAGAGACCTTTCCCCTTCTTGTGGATAAGGCGGTGGCGCGACAGACTGGAGCTGTGGTTGAACTCTTTACCGCAGATGTTACACGGGTGGATGCGACGCTTCCCATGCAATCGCAGGTGACTTCCCAGCATCCTGCACACGAACACAGTCCATCAAAAACGTTAGCTTTGGTTGTTACGCTTCAGTATGACACATGAACATCTGTAAGACCACCTGCAAAGTTCATGTTAGCTGCCCACAACCTATCATTTAATCTTTCATGATTTTAAGAATTTAACGTAAATAAACTCCCTTTGAGAGCAGACACCTCTGAAACAACACCAATATTTCCTAACCCTAACCCTAACCCGTCAAATTAAGAATGTGAGCAGCCACGTGATGATTCCAGATCTCTTTGTTTTTTAAAGCATTTTCAGCTGCTGTAAGTAGCTGCTAACATTTTTTTTTTTTTTTTTTACTACACTGCTTTCAGTGAACGATGATGTCACGCTCACTGTGTGCTCAGACTGTGACGTAACAGAAAATAGATACTTGATATCTGATCCTATACCACATGTGAACAACAGCTCTTATAACTGAATGTCTGTCTGGAAACACACACGTACCTGCTGCCTTTGAAGCTCATGCCACAGTGCGGGCAAGTGTAGCGCATCTCCTGAGGTGTTGACTCTAGCATCTGCTTGGGCTGTGCCAGTCCACTGCTCTTGCCACTGTGCGTCTGCTGGTGACGGTACAGGCTGGAGGCGTGGCTGTAACACTTCCCACAGTAGCTGCAGCGGTACTGGCGCTCGTCTGGCTCGTAGTCGGCCTGGTCCGAGTCCATGTCACCATCCAGCTGGCTACTTCCCGCCTCCACCAGCACCTCTTGCTCGTCCACTTCTTCCTCGTCCGAGTCCGTCTTGATCTCCACACTTTGCTCGGTCACCTCGCAGGGGTACACTTCTTCATAGGGTGCAAAAAACGCCTCGTCCGCCTCAATCTTCAGCTGGTCTGCGGTCAGGTCCGCCGGGTCATCAGAGTCCTTCTTCA
Organism: Arothron firmamentum; assembly: GCA_016586285.1. Lineage (NCBI taxonomy): Eukaryota > Metazoa > Chordata > Actinopteri > Tetraodontiformes > Tetraodontidae > Arothron > Arothron firmamentum. The sequence goes on along the minus strand of BJFM01004524.1, from coordinate 49,188 downwards.
CGCAGGAAATAGTGAATTTGGATCCAACATCAGCCCACTTCACCACATACTCAATGGGTTGTGTGTCCAGCTCCACTGTAATGAAGTCAGCACCCAGAGCATCTGTTTCAGTGACCGCCAGCTCCGTTTCCACGTCCTCCATCCTGACTGAGATCAGCTACAGGTCTGAAAAACAGTTCATTCATATTTCAAACAAATCACACTTTTTAATCTATACAAATTCTGTGGATTTTACAGACAGACTAAATCATTGATGAGGGAGCACTTGACAAGGAGATTCTTTCATTTATAAATTCTTCTGAAAACAAACATGACATGTAATCAGTGACGTCATTTGGCGTCCACTGAACAGACAAGAGCAGTGACGTTACACAGCCGCTTAAGCTCGACCGTCATCACGGGGCTGAATTTGGACCATTAAATTGGACTCACGGAGGTATCAGAGAGTAATTCTAAGTCGACTAACTGTTCTATAACTTTTTGTATCATGACGTATTAAATGCATGAGCGAAATACTGTGATGATTTTTTTTTCCTTTTGCAAGACCGTTTTTTTTCCTGATCAAATTCCGCTGCCTTTCTGTCTCCCGAACATCCCGTTAAACAATTTTGTGACGTCACATACTTGAATTTATTTTTAAATCGTTTAGTGAGCACCATAAAGCGTGTATTTGTGAAATGTGCACTTTCTGAATGGAGTTTCAGGGCTCGGTCAATGATGAGGAAGAAGCCGAGGGATCTGACGTTAAAGGCCAAAAATAAAAGAACACAGCGCGGTACACACGACGCGAACAGGACCGGACCGATGCCCTTGTTCAGATTCCGCTACTCACCGGTCTTTCGGTGGGGGTTCTGCGACGTAAAATGTTAAAATTTTACCGGTTAAAATGGTCACAATAAACAGGAAGCAGTGAATGTGGACACAAAGCATCATGGGAAAGGATTAAATGTTCGAAAACGGAAGTACCAATAAGAATTCTTCAAAATAAAACACTGGAAGTTAAAAATAAACTAATCAAAACCTTTTAATTAAACATTGAGTTATTTATTCAAAATTACTCACCATATTAATAGCTGAAAATACTTAACGAACAAATGCCAAAGTATAAATTTGTAATATGAAATATTCGATTTGAGCGAATCACATATCGTGTTTCCCTATACAAAGCTGCATTGATGCTGGACTAAATAATGACGTATTTTCCTGATAATGCTGGAAAAAGGTCTACGCTAAAGCTAGCGTTTTATTTTAATATTAGGAAGTCGAGCTATCACGTTTCTGTCGAGCTTCACGGATACCGTCTGTCAAGAGATATTACAGCCTTTCTAAGATGAAATCATTCTCGGTTGTAATGTGATGTATATAAAAAACGATCAGCATAGCATAGACAAACACATTTATCTATTAATAATATCAACGGTTTAACAGAAGAGTCGTCTGTGGGGGAAAAGGGAGGTGGTGCAGAGGGAGGTGGTGCCTCCGAATAATTCGCCTCTTCCGGCTTTGTTGCAGATTTATTGCGGTATTTTTCTCTTTGCAGCTGATGTGGCTCCAGCTGATCATCGAGTCTGCAGATTTCCATCCGGATACACATGCGCGCGAGACAGTGAGCGCACACATACACACACCGTGTGTCCGCGCTTTTGCTCTTTTTACCGGCCCAAACGGAGCTAATTCTAAACACGGGCACTTACGATTCGACCCGGATCGATTTTCTTGTTCTTTGGTTCCACTCTGGCCTCCGTAGTTCGTCTCAGTTTTCCGTGCGGCCCTGGAGTCACATCCCAGGCCGGGAGCAGGGTCTGGCTGTCGGATACAACGCCGAGTCGCTGACGCGGAGCGGCAATGAGCGGCAGAGCGTCGACTCTACGTTCTTTGTGATTGGTCAGGCTGGTGCGCAGGTTCCTCGGAGCTTGGGATCTGATTGGTTGGATGTGTGAACTTCCAACTAGTCTCTTAATGTCGTGAAGTGTCGTAAAGTCCCAGACCGGACAGTAGCGGACCGATTCGGATTCATCATATACATTCATTTATGTTATTATACAATTTAATACAAACTAACATTTTAATTGAATTTGCCCACAATCCTCTCCGTGTTACGGACTACTTACGATAGCCTATATAATGTTGAAATAAACGGATTATTTTGTTTGTAGGCAGGATTCATGTAATAAATTATCAGGCTGCACTGATATATTTGAAATATATTTTTATGTCCCTTCAGTCACACTCGAGACTGTTATTTACAAAGAACAGAACTCTGACCCCCCAGTCTCCTTCCTCTTTAGATAATAAAGATCTGCGTACTGTATTCAAACTGCACGTTGTCATTGGACATGTAACACATGCTTCTGATGATTACAGAAACACGTGTGATGTCACAGAACTGAACATAAACATGTAGAAACCCTCGAGATCAGAGGTTGTCTTGTTTAGTTGTGAATGTAGTTTCACGTTTTCATTCTAACAGCAGACTTTGGGTTGGTTTAAGACTGCCGTTATTATGAGGAACCCCCCCCCCCCACACACACACACACACACACACAAAAAAGAAAAGAAAAGAAAAAAAGAAATATTTTCCCGAAAATACCAGCGAATGTGTAATTTGCTGGACTTTGCAATTTGGCGCTCAGGATCAGATGTAATCTGGCATCAGCAGGGGTCGCCGTTGTTTCCCTCAAAAGAACCTTTTTTGAAGTTAGAAATTATAGTAATATTGATTAACTGTTTCCAGCACTTTTGAAATTAATGTACAGAAAACAATCCAAAGGGACTAAACTGTCACATACCAGATGACATTATAATTTATGTTCCATATTTATGCTACTTTGTACTGCTGCTGGAAAAGATACATCAGTGATAATGTCAGTATTTTTATTATATTGTGAATCACAATAGAATAGGGTATAAATGACATCACAGCCTCAAAGGATGCATTGATTACTGCTGACTGAAAAGTCTTGTGACCACCTGCCGGCTGCTTCACGCTACTTCCACGCAAGGTTCAATACAGATTATTATTTTCTAACCTCAAAATTCACCAACACCGACTTTTTGACCCACCTAACGGTGCAGCAAAAATTCACCAAACAAGTGCCTGTGGGGCGGAACAAAGGGCAAAAAAGCTCCCTTGCTCACACACACATTAGTGTGTGAGCAAAGGACAAATCCTACCAAGTAATGCAGACAGACACAGCCTCAGGAAGTGACAGAAGCAGCCTGTAGTCTGGCCAATTAGTCTCAGCAAATGCAAAGGAAATGAATAATAAGCCTAAGTGGAGAATGTCATTAAAACAGCATTGTTAAAATAAGATCATTAAAATAAATGCTCTCTGTAAATCCACCCATTATATCTAATATCACCGCTGTCCCTGCAGACTCTGCCCCTCTCACTCTGCTAGGATCAGCTGATGACAGCTCCTCAGGGACTGGTTCCACCAGGACAAGCACATCTTAATGGCATCATTCAAAACACGACATCCCCAACAGTCCCACAGAGTTTAGGGTCCCTATATTCTGCCTGAATCAGAGAGAAGATTAATCATGTCATGGTCATGTCAAATGAAGAAGGCAGCCAAAGATTGTTGCAATCATGTGCGCTGATCAGCAATAAAGTGACTCCAAAGACAGGAAGAACGCATCATTATCGTCGTTGTCGTCATCATCATCGTCGTCTTCATCACAGTCACATCTGGAAAATCGAAGTCAGAGCAAGAATCAGTTGTTTAGTTAGCATTAAGCAAGGCAAAGCTGTCAAAAATGTGCGATTGTTACAGATGTTAACAAGTGCATGTACAAAGTCATTTCTTTTTTTATTTTTATGAAGATCAAATGATTCACCTGTTCAGCTGCTCTCTGCAGCCATTTGTCTTTGTCTCCTCCCAGCTTCATACAGGAGAAAAGGTCACACACTGTGGGTAGGACCAAGCACTCCTACACACAGGAAACAGTATACCGTCACCCCCACAATTAATAAAATATAAATAGAAAGCACAATTTCAGCGCACAGCTGTTATATGCTAGAAAACAGGAAGTGACAAAAGCAAACGCGAGTTACCTGAGCTCGACTCCTTTTTTTCAACAGCCATTTGTCATCCTCTGCAGGAGGGTGAGGTTGACTTGCCGTTTTGCCAGGGAAGACCCAATGTTCTGGATCTAGAGGGGTCTGGAACATGGAGGAGATGGTACTGCTCTCCTCTCGACTGGCCTTCTCTTGTCCTGGTGCCACCCAATCAGAAAGGGACCAGTTAGGGATGAGGGACAAGCCTTTGCCCGAGGAGCTACTTGGCTGGAGCCACGCCTCCAGGATGGCCTGGACCTGAGGGCAGAGATGACTGCGTTACAACTGGAAAATGACAAAAAAGATTCAGGAAAATACGGCTTAAATGTTGGCGCAGTCACACACCTTCTGTTCCGGTTCCCGGTGCTGCAGGTTCTGTGAGACATTCTTGGCTGTGGGTTGGACATCCTGGATGGTGGGTGGTGTGTTTGTTGCAATGGCTGGAGATCTGTTGGCGACAGGAACTCCATTCTTGTCACGGCCATCTTGGCGTAGCAGCCAGTGATTGAGAGCATCCTTCCCACAGTTCTGGTCACAGACGCAGTCAGCGTAGCTGGAGCACGCCTCGTTGGCCTTGCAGTTTTGCTGCACTGGTATCACCTGCTGCAGCCATGCCTCCAGGGCTTCTGAGGAGTAGGGGCTAGGGGTGGGTGGGGTCTTCAGGCACTTGAGCTGGCCCAGGTTCTCAATCTCCACAGCCTTGGTGGTCTGGCAGCAGGAGGAGCAATCAGCGGGGGGGCGTTCTGACCCCACGAGCCAATCGTTGAAAGACCAGCTGTCTTCAAACGGCTTAAACACTTGGTGCCACCGTTCTGCATCTGACACGGTCTCCATGGCAGCGGCGGATGGAGTGACAAGCCAGTCATCAAGGTCTTCCTCCACGTGGGGTACGGTCAACTCTGATTCATCAATGTTTTCAATGGAGAAGGAGGAGCTAGAGTTGCTGCTGGTGCGCACCCTGGTGACAGGAGTGTGATCTTTCTGAAGCCACATCTCAAGGTCTCGCAGCTGACCCCAGGTCTTCAGGAAGTCTGAGCCCACAAGGGGACAGAAAGTCTGCACCAGACAAACAGGAAGCCATGTTAATGAGTCATAAAGTTAACATTTTAAGTACTTTATATTTATTTGAAGAGGAAGTTGAAACATGGCACTTCTGGCTAACCTCAAATGAAATTTAATAACAAAAGAGAGATCGCCAGAATAATTTGCAGTTGTCATGCTTTATAAAACCCAGCAGGGGGCAGCATAAACAATAGGAATTTGAAATCTTGAGTTCAAAATAAGAAGCAAAAAAACTATATAAACTGATTTCCTCCACATTTAACTGAATTAGTGAAATATTCAGAAAGGCACGTCTTTATTTTTGGATATCTAAGGTGGAATCAGTAATCAGAACTGAAACATTCGAGCGTCACCTGGTTCTCCTTTGGGGACAACAGCCAGTCCTCAGTCTTGCTGCTGGACTGGAATCCAGTTTCAGGAAGACTGGATACATGAGATCCCAACAGCCACTGCTTCAAAGTCCCATCCTCCATCTGAACAAACAAGAACAAACACCAAAGGGTCAACAAACTGCAGAAAATCATTTTATAATCAGAGGTGATGAGTTGTCAGACATCCTGCAACCAAACAAACAAGGTGACCAATTTACCTGTTTTTTTGCAGTGACAGGACAGCTCTGCATCTGGCCCGTCTGGTGAGTGGAGCTTGGAGAGGACACACCCTCAATAAGCTGCAGACAGACAGTTCAGTAAACGCCTCACCGATAGTATTATCCCTATACACAATGGCTGTTGGCAGGCTTGTGTGTTGTGTGCACATTACCTGAGCTGAGATGCAGCCAAACGAGGTGATAGCCTGTCTCAGAGAGCGGCTGTCGGCAAGGAAGTGAAGGTCAGGTGTTTCTTCGGGTGTCATGTTGAGAGAGGACAACCTGCACATACAGAAAGAGCAAACAAAAAAAAACAAAAAAAAAAACAAGTTCACGGCCTTTTCGTGCCAGCGGTCATTGCGCAGATCTGCTGAGTCATGTTTGTTCAGGAGCTGTTTGTGCTGAGTCACATCCAACATGTCAGTATAGAATTTGTACACCAGCTATAATCTTCCCAGTCTGCAGACGGTTATTGACAACCAAAAGCCAGTCATCACGTGCTTACTTTTCCAGGCAGCAGGTCAGCTGGTTGCTCAGGTCGTTGCTGTTGTTGTTTTGCAGCTGATGAGCAATTACATCAAATTGGCCGCGCATCTGAAAAAAAAAAAAAAAAAACAAAACATGAAAATTCATTAAATTCTTTTTTAAATGAAATGGTACCTAATCAATGAATTGAACTTAGTTATTTCCTCATCACAATGATATAAAACAATACATCGATTATTAACTAGCACCCACGTGGTACATTGTGTCAAGTTATTTAGCAGGAATTTCTATTTGGCTATAAAACACAGATAAGCAGTTAATGAGAAGGTGGCCTAAAGCAGAGATACTGACTGACCCAGTGTAGTTGGTGCAGCTGCTGCTGCAGAGTTTCAGTCTTCAGCTGCTCTATTAGTTCGATCTGACCCAGTAGCCAAACCTCTCTGCAGCGCAGGGCCTCCTGCTGACGACTCACGCAGCTCTGCAGCTGCAGGCGCACCTGAGGGACACAGGTGACACACGCACAGGTTGTCATGCATACGTGGAAATATGTGAACATTACACTCAAAAGCCATTAAAATGTTCTTTATAGGCAGCAACCAAACATAAACATAACACACATGTGCAGTTTTACCTGAAGAAAACAGACAGATCAGAGTTCAGGCAGAGGAACTGCTCCCCCTCTCCCTTTACTGCTTTATATACTGACTCCACCACATCTGCTCGCCGTCACGTGCTGATCCAAACAACCACAGGTTCACAGTTTCTATATATAGCGCTTTTCACACTCGTGCGCAAATGTGACAAAACTTGTTGATGAAGTGAGCCTGGGGTGCCAAAAATAGCTCAGGTAAAGACCTGGACAATAGGATGGCCTTGCAGACAGATGTGTGATGACTCACAATAGTGGAGATCAGTAAAAGATAGGCCTGCTGCTAACTGGTGGATCACAGTCCAAAACCATAACAGTCATATAGTGAGTGTGAGGCACTAATTTTAGTATGACCCATTAGTACACTGAGTGTGAATAATCTAACATACAAACACAAACTAACTGTGTCACTCTAGATTATTGGTTCAATTTGAGTTGTTTTTTTTTTTTTCCAGAGACACACAAACCTTGATTAACAACTTTCTTCTGTACCTGGCTCAGGCCATTCTAGATTATAGACATATTCTCATATTTGAGGTAAAAAAAACATCATTCCATACCTCTCGGGTATTTTCCCTCAGCTGCTGCTCTGCCTTCACCACAGTGTTGATGGCGTTCTGCAGCTGATCCTGGGCTTGCTGGCACATCTTCATGGTGCCCACTGTGGCCTCCACCGTCGGCATCCTGAACGCGAAATAGCAAAAAAGTAGTTAAACGACAAATTAAAAATGACCACAACAACAGGAGCTCAACACTTATAGCACGGGCTGAGTCTAAAGGTCAGTGTACAGCAAAAACATATGTTTGGTTCCTGCTCAATCTCACTGGTCAGCTGCTGGAAGCTCCACCTCATTCGTATCTGTGTGCTCAATTAAATCCTGGATCAACTCAATCAGATAACAATCAGATTCACATGAAAATGGAGGGACTGATCAAAGATTACTGGGATAACATGAAATTATTTTCACACAAAACTACACATCAGAACAACTGAAATTCAGTATGACAGAATTACCACCATTATTAGTGTGTACAGACAGTTTAAATTACATAATCGTTTGTTTTTCTGCAGTTACTGAAGAAATATTACATGGCTATGACCTCGTGTGTTGTGATATGTGGTGCATTAGTGGGCCTGGCCTCCGGGTGCGGTACAACAGCATCAGCTGGTGGGTGCAGATAAGGTGCATCATGATGCTGCTCTCATATTTTAGTTAAAATGATGCAATTATTCTTCAGATAATGAGAAAATTACTTTTAATCTCAGTTCACGCGCAACGACGTTTCTTTAACCAGTTATCAACTACTTAACCATTAATAAATATATAATTTTAGCACTTTGGAGCCCATAACGATGAGCAAGATAAAGGTCTACTTAATGTAAGTTCATGTTTTCAGACTGTGAGACCAAACTCGAGTATTCAAATAAAACTCGGAGAGAACATGCAAATTCCACACAAAAAATTTGCAAGACTGGAATCAAATGCAAGACCTGCCGACTTTTCGAAAACAACTTTTAAGACAAAATCAATAGCTTTGACACAATCTAAACCAGCAGGGCATCGAGAGCAAAATGTAAGCAGTGATAAGCTGTGCTGACCTGAATGCAACGTTTTTCCTAGTGAAATATAAATATCATAAATCTAGCGTCCTTGGCACGTGAGGCTACCTTATCCCCACAAAATAAACTGCCACGTGGTGCGTAATCAGCACACGGAGGAAGTTATTGTTATTGTTTGTGTTCTAAATTACGGGGAACAAGCAAACAGTCCGCCAAACAACAAGGAAACAGTCCGCCAAGGAAGAAGGAAACAGTCCGCCATGACAGTCTGACGGGCTGCACGTACGCACTCTTCCCGGGGTGGGGGCCCAACTCAGGGGGAACGGAACGGCTGTGACGCGTTCCAAGGCCTCATAAAGAACCACGAGTCCCGTCTGTTAGTGATTAACAGACACGCTGCAGAACATTTGATAACACTTTCACGTTAATCTGCAGTACAAGGCGACCTTTTACCAAACTTTCATGAGAACACTATGAATTTCTCAGCGCTGTTAATACCGCCACATTCCAAAGGGCTAATAGTAAATTCGACATACACGCGATCATCCGGAACATCTTTATTTAATTAAAGAGCAACTTTTATACATGACTCAACAGACAATTTCACCCCTGACACATACAGAAATAACGCAAATAAAATCGCCATATTGTTGACAGTGTAATTTTTTTGAAAGACAATAATTTGCGGAAGTTACCACGGGAATATGCAATTTAATCGAAAGTTATATTCCAGTTGTTCCCTGCACGTTGGAAATCTGCAAATATAGATTATCTACAGTTGCTGGCTTATCTGTCAAAATGTGACAATTCACAGAAATACATGGGCCAAAAAAAACCCCACATCTATCCCCATCTTAACCTTAATTTGTCATAACTGAAAACGTTATGTCGATACTTTGTCTACTGGTTGCACTGTTGCCAAAAAGCACAGATTCAGTGTCAACAAACCGGTAGAGAAAGGACAATCATGGCCGCCAAACAGCACCGGTCCTAGTGCCTTTACAGCTAATTAGCAATAGCCTAACATTTCGATGTAAAAAGGTAAGGTTTGAAGAGGACTGCCGAACTCACCGCGAAACTTTACCGTGCGCTCTTGACTTCGATGTCATCAGTACTCTAAATCTGATCGGTGAAAGGCTGAAGTTCAAAGCTTGCGTTAAAGACCGGCGTTCTTACCAGCTGGTGCCAAAGTCACGAACGATCACGCAGAGGCAAGAGACGCAGCAACAAGATCTCGCGATAACTCATATCAATTGCTTATGTAATAATATGAGAGACTTGGCTTGATCAGTTTCTATTATATTACAAGTATTGAAAGACATTTTATCGATACAATATGGACGGTTTTACTCAAGGGCACAGAATAAAAATCATATGATTAAAAAATATGAAATAAACTACATAAATCAGTTGAGTAAACGTCTATTTAACACCTCGCGATAATTTACCACGCTGATGATGACGTCATTACGTTTCTCATACGTAGGTGCGGAAGGCTGTATTTTTGTTTTCTAATGTTGATTTTAGCGATCAAACGTCAGATCTGGTTACGTTTCGGTTCAGCTAACCGTTTTTCATTGAAATAAAAGAGCTCTCACGCACACCATAAACAAGACAAGAACGGAAGATAAAAGTAGAGCCAAAAATGTCTGCGGGCTCCCGCAACACGAACACGGAACCATGGGGAGGCTTCGATGACAACCTCATCCAGGTTAGCTAATATGCTAAACTGACTGCTAACTTGCTAACAAAACTGTTTAAATCTTAACCAAACAGCGTATCGACACCTTAATGAATTCTACAGTTGTCCAGACACGTTAGTGACCATGAGAAGGATAGCGTCTAGCCTGCGCCTTACTTTGAATTCCCTTTGCTCTTGTTAATACCTAGGAAAGAGCTTGGTGCTATTATAATTTTGTACATGGCATTAATCATCTCGCCATTCCACTATAACCTCTGTACTATACTGTGTGCTTTATTTAATAACCGTAGCATTGTGTTCTTGACATTAAAGTACAGTAGTACTGCATGCTTTATTTGATTAGAGAGTGTTGGTGAATGTTCTCAACCATCATTCATAGTACCTTAATCGTTCAATCCAAAGCAACTGAACCTCCCTTAAAGTGCTGTAGTACTGTATGCTTAATTAAATGCAGTAATGTTGTGTGCACTTTGGTATTGTAGACGTAAAGTGTAGTATGTGCAGTAGTAGCTATGTGTAACAATGCAGTTAAGTCTGCAGCAGTAATGCGGTACCCGGATGTACCGACAGGCAGGCGGCGCTGCAGTCATCGACATGGAGAACATGGATGACACGTCTGGATCCAGTTTCGAGGACATGGGTGACATTCACCAGAGAATGAAGGAGGAGGAGGAAGTTGCTGCAGAGGCCGCTGCCACTGAGGACGATGGAGCCGATGATGGAGAGTTCCTGGGTATGAAGGGGCTGAAGGGGCAGCTGGGACGCCAGGTTGCTGATGAAGTGAGTTTACCTGACACAGAATGGATAGAATGATATAGGCTGGAAATGTTCTGATTGGTTGATCTGTTTTACCTGGACAGGTGTGGCAGGCGGGAAAGCGTCAAGCCTCCAAGGCGTTTAACTTGTATGCCAACATTGACATCCTGAGACCATACTTTGATGTGGAGCCAGTTCAGGTTCGAAGCAGGTAAGATGGCTGAAATCCTGCTTCCAGCCAGATGCTTCACATTTCCTGAACTGTTTGATGCTAATAGATGCTAACTGTCTTTTATCAGACTAATTGAGTCCATGATTCCGGTCCGCATGATCAACTTTCCCCAGGTATAGGCAAACCCTGATCCAAGACCTCTGCTTCCCACCTGTTGTGGGATTTGTTTTTTCCTGTTCTGAATGTGGTCAAGGACTCTGACCGTGCGTGTTGTGTTGCAGAAGGTGGCAGGAGAGCTATATGGCCCTCTGATGTTGGTCTTCACCTTGGTTGCAATTCTGCTGCATGGAATGAAAACATCAGGAACTGTTATAGTGAGAAAACTGTAACACGCGCCAACAAGCACAGTGTCAAAAAACAGGACAAAACCTCACAGTAACATTATGTGTTTATGACAGAGGGAAGGGACTCTGATGGGAACAGCCATAGGAACCTGTTTCGGTTATTGGCTCGGAGTTTCCTCGTTCATCTACTTCCTGGCATATCTGGTCAACGCTCAGATCACAATGCTGCAGATGATGTCTCTACTGGTCAGTACCAGTACTGCACCTACAGCACACACCGTGTGTGGTGGTGTATTGTCTATAGCCACATATTCAATGATGCTTTGTTTTGTGTAATAACATAATATATGTACGTTTGAGTGACATCACCTGTATTTGATCAGGGTTACGGTCTGTTCGGTCACTGTGTGGTGCTGCTTGTTACCTACAACATCCACTTCCACTTCCTGTTCTACGTTCTGTGGCTGCTGCTGGGAGGACTATCCACGCTGCGCATGGTGAGGGTTGGTTTTCCCAGTAACCCTGTGGCCCCCTCAACTATCAGCTGATGTGTGTTCTATTGTATTTGGTCCCTCATTAGGTGGCGGTTCTACTGTCCCGCACTGTGGGTCAGACTCCTCGCCTGCTGCTCTGTGGGACTCTGGCTCTGCTGCACATGCTGTTCCTGCTCTACCTGCACTTCACCTACCACAAGATCGTTGAGGGTCCGATACTTGCCATCATCATCATGGTCATTGTCGTGGTCACTGTGCACCTGACACTCACACTTCCTGTCTCTGTGCCTTCAGGAATACTGGACACTTTAGAAGGACCCAATATGGCTCCCATTCAGCGTGTGCCCAGAGACGTGCCTGAGGTGATTCTGAACGCCACAGCCAGAAGCCTGGGGGTGCTGTTGAGGAGTCACTGAGTGTTCTGAGGGGATATAGTTCTGTTTTAATGATCAAATTTCCTGTCTGATCTGATTATGTTTCTTTTTTGCTTCTTTTTCTTCATGTATTTATATTTTGTTGATAATATGAAACAATGTTTCCTTTGAACAAACATGTTTGTTGTATTGGATTAAACAAATATGTCCGTTCACAATAAAATCATGTAAATATCCTCATCCACATTATATTTTAGGTCCAGTTCTCAGTTTGGAGGTTCCTACTGTTCAATGTTCACAGATCAATCAATGAAAGACTGACTGAACTTGAGAAACACTAATAAATCTGTTGAAGAACACAAACTTTACCGGAATAAACTTTAAAACATTTTCCTTGTAATTAAGACAGGCTCTCATATATGTATACATATATAACACTTAACCACTCCATAACCACCTGTCCCTCGCTGGACCCACGAAGTCCTTCGTGCATTTCCAATAAAGTTTTTTACTAAAAAATAAATAAATAAATAAAATACGGGGGCTGTACGTCCGTTCATCGATACGTCATCACGCTGAAGTCGCGCGGGAAAGACGCACAGACGATCGGCTGGCGTGGGTCGGCAGACGCGTGAGCAGCATGAAGGTGTATTTCTGCGGGAGCATCCGCGGCGGAAGAGATGACGTCGAAATCTACCTCAGAATTGTCACAAAGCTGCAGAGCTACGCTACCGTGCTCAGCGAGCACGTCAGCAAACGTGAGCTCGGGGACACAGGTCAGACTACACTTGGGACTACGCAATGTACGGAGTACTGCCAATCTCCGTTATACTACACTGAGTATTCACAGTACTACTCTACGCCCTATACTGGACACACTACACAGAACCTTACGCGCTGTACTACGTGTTTTGCACTAGTATTAGTACAAGTATTTACTGTATATTCAGAGTATTTCACAGAATAAAGTATTATACGCTAAGGTACCGTAAACGGTAGTAAAATAACTACAGTACTACACTAAGAAATACACTTTTGAGTACTGAGAAACGCTCTTTATAAATACTATGTGTTCTTATTATAATTATGGCAGTATTACAGAGTACTGTGTGTGACGTCTGTGCTGTGATTGGTCAGGAGAACACGTGCCCCTGGGGGATAGCTTCATTCACGACCGTGATGTTGATTGGCTGCGTCAGTCTGATGGTGAAGTATCAGTCACTGCTTATTGATTATTATTGATGTGTTTTCAACAAGGCGTGTCCACAGGGTTGGGTGACCTCTGACCTTTGAACTTGTGTGCTCAGTTGTTGTTGCCGAGGTAACGCAGCCTTCTCTTGGGGTCGGCTATGAGCTGGGACGTGCCGTCGACATGAAGAAGACGGTTTTCTGCCTGTTCAGAGCGTCGTCAGGAAGACGTGAGGAAACTTCCTGTTTACTTCCTGGCGCTGTTTACCTGTTGGGGAGAGATCAGATCGATGAACATTGATGATTTGGTCTCATTTGCTTTGTGTTTGCAGGGCTGTCAGCGATGATTCGAGGAGCCGACAACGGCGACTCGTTTGTGGTCCGAGATTACTGCGAAGACAAGCTCGAAAAAGTTCTGGAAGACTTTTTCTCTAACCGGAAGTGAACCAAAAGTTCAGAATTTTTAACCATGTGCTGCTGAGTGGAAGTGATTTTGACATATTTTAACATCTAAATAAAACAATCATCCAACAATTAAAAAAAAAAAAAAAAAATCGAAGTTAGTGATTATTTTGACTTCAACTTTAAATGAATTCCAAAATGGAGCCCTCAGCTGCTGATCAAATTGATTTAGAGTTTTAATCAATATCAACAGTCGGAAAAATCATGAGTACAATTTTCAGCTGATAATATGCTGGAGGAGGGCGTTATGTCCCAGCATGCACTGCTGTTCCATGTACAGTTGGTAGACAAGGTAACATTTAAAATATTTTATTAATTTTAAAATATAATTTACAGTTTACAAAGTCAGAAAATAAAATCATCAGCAGCATTAACAGTCTTTTTTGTTGTTTTTATCCATCTTTCTGTAACACTCAGCAGGAAGTGATACAATCAGGTGAGAAAAACCCACAGACAGTCGGAGGAATGCAGGTCAGGTGACCCTGAAAGCACCACTGCAGGGGTCAGAGGTCAATGACTTGAGAGCATGGGTAGGGACAGCACCTCCAGGACTGGACAACAAATTACTGATGGTGAAAGAATTCCTCAAATCTTCCTACTTCGCTGGTTCTACATGATCGGGTGAATCAGATCCACAGCTGTTCTGGCTGCCATCCAATAATATTATCCACCCAGTCAGAGGAGTTCAGTGACACTAAGCATATGATTAGCACACAGGCTAACAAACACATTAAACGTGTTCACATCAGCGCTGTTAATCAAAGTATAGTGTTTGTGTCCCTCCTGAATCCATAACACTGTAACACTCGTGCTAATAACACCGGCTTCTTCTATATTCGCTGGAAATATGCAGCACTGATTAGCTAATCAAATTGGTAAATAACAAATACTCAGTTTAACTGATGGAATATGTGCAACAAAAGAAAAAAATAGATTTCCATGATAATCTTTTCTATTCAGATAACTATGGGTGAAAAATGTATTAGCTTATTAGCTAGCAGTGCCTATCTGTAACACATTATATAATATAGATCCCATTAAACCAAAACATGTCAGTATTGTATGCAACCCTTTAGCTCAGAGCTGCTGTGACTCTTCTTCTGTTAAGCCGAGCATCTAAATATCTTCACGCTCGTCAAAAAAAAAAATCAAAACAGAATAGTGTCCCCGTCTATGCTAGCTAACAGGCTAACATCATCTAGCTAGTATTACAGTCACCATGGTAACACCAGCCACCTAGTTAGCGCGGTACCTAATGTTACCATAACTCTCTTTTGTTGTAATTCACAGAAGAGCAAGTGTCCATTTTTGAAGGATTTGGGGAATAATCCAGGCAGCTAAATTAATAACATTTTCATCTTTTAGTCATACCCATAATCATTCAAATGCAGTAGGTGCAATAAAGTACATTTAGTACTGAACACAATACTATCTTTAACATTTAGCAAGTTCACAGAGAATATACGTTTCTGGTGGTGCTGATACATTGAAAAAAAAAAAAAGTATGAAATTAAATTAATGTTAACATGGGAATTGTTTTTACCTTTAGGAGTAATGTAGCTCAAAACAGTAGTTGTTGATGTAGGTTAAAGTGTAAATCATGTGGGATTTGTAGTAAGCTTAAATTTAGGTCCAAAGGGTTGAAAATGCACACATTCAGTGACTTTTAAGAACATTTAGGAACTGGTGGTTCCACCATCATAATTGCATCTTAAGGGCTAACAGGTGTTTTTTTTCCCCCATTTTTGTCATTTTAAAATATTTTCTTAGATAACATATCGACATCCAGCAACTACAAAGAAATACAGCTGAAATGCAAAGTTTAAGTTGCTGAAATTATAAAATTGGAGGTGAACATTCAAACTGCTCTTGGTGCGCTGTGGCCTTAATGGTTTTTTTTCTTCTTTTAATTCATTTGTAAAATGATTTAAAAATGCCAGTGTTTTCAAATGACAAAGCAATTTAGTTCATAGCAACTGTCTCATGAGTTTCATCGTAAGGCCGTTACCATGACAACCAAGCGTGCTCACAAAGGCGGAAAAGAAGCCATTAGGATGAAGGAGTCCCAATTTTGATTGTATTTTTACCCAGACTGCATCACTGCAGTGGTGAGGTATGAGTGATCCACCTGTGGCGAAACATCTCTTTCATGGATCTCCAGGAAGAAACCCAACAAGCTGAATCAGCCAGAGACGGAGCCTCCTGTGCTGGCCAACGCCTGCCCGTGTTTTCACGCTCAGCTGATGAAGACCACTTGACAGCTCACAGGTCAATACCGTGATGTCCCATTATGCAGTGCAGCATTGACATCCCATCATGCAACAAGTTTTCAGTGATTACTGTCACGTTGTTTTACCTTCACAATCACAAAAGAACGGAATATTCTTCCTTTCTAAACCCATCCACCATGTTTGATTTGAAGCATGCGGGCACACTGATCAAAGTTTAAACACTTCACGTGGAGCTGATCGTTATTCAATCACTTCCTGTGAAAACAGCCGACAAGTGAGAAACTTATCAATTACTTGGTGGGCCGATGAGTGATCGATGGTCGAATGAGCAACAATCGAAGAGCTGTGAGGAACATTCAATCATTATGTACAGAGGCTTGATAGTGCCAGAAACATTCGAAAATGTTCTCAAAATCAAAAGTCATTCTAACGTGAATTAAGGATTATGGACTCAACTCCTTTTAAGACACAAAAAGATTTCCATGGAAACATGATCAGCAGAGCAAGAAATCAATCAGAGATGTCTCGGGGATGATCGAAAATACATTAATCAACAAAAACGAACATTTCGATGGTTACATTCAAGGGAGCTCCGCCCCTTTTGATGAACCAATCCGGTCACAGAGCACAATGTCAGGAAGTAAGCCAAACAGGAAGTCTGAGGCCCGACCTTCAGGTGTCGTACTCGCAGCCTTTAAAAAGGTGAGAGAGAGTGAGGGCGAGAGGCACTGACTGTGTGTATGTATATCCTGGTGCAGCTTTCAAAATAAAACTCCTGTCCATGGAGGCAAAGGTGTCAATTTACGGTCTGAAATTTTGTTGTCATTTACCTCACGCACACACGCACACACACAAGCACGCAAGCGCACAAGCGCACACGCGCGCACGCACACACACACACACACACACACACACACAGCATTAGGCGGTATCATATGGCTATATCCTGGATGGGCATGGCATGCGAGCCAGTGACAGACGTGTTGCTATGGAAACAGACAGTGGCTGGGCGAGCACAGTGTGGGGAGGTGGTCCTGCAGCAGGGGATCAGGATTCCAGGCAGGGTCAGTCCAGCAGCGTGCCTTGCTCCTGGGCCCGGGTCAGGCTGTCTTTGCGGTGCAGGTGGTGCACACCCATCCTCTTTGGGCTCCTCTGCGGCCGCTGCAGAGCGAGGGTGGCGTCAAAGTCCAGGAGGCGAGGCGTGATAACGGGCAGCTCATGAGGGAGGACGTCTCTCTCCTCTTCCTCTTCCTCCTCCTCCTCCTCCTCTTTCGCGTGGATTTCCTGGGGGCTGGTTGCCACGGTGACAGCCGTGTCCTCACGGTCACCCTCATCTTCCAGATTCATCAGCAGCCTCTCGCCGCTGCTGAAGTGTCCCCTCCTGCCTGGCCTGGGCTCCACGTCCGTGTCCGTGTCCAGGCTGGAGCCACGGCTCGGCGTCCAGCTGCGCACCGACGAGCCCTCCTCACCGTCCGAGTACGCCGCTCGGTGGCAGTCGGCGGAGGACGCAGCAGCGCCCCCTGGCGTCAGCCGCCTCCTCTGCAGCTCCTGAGCCGTCTGGCTGCTGAAGGAGGTGCGGTGAACCACCGAGCGCTCGCAGCTCGGAGCCATCTTCTCCACAAACATTCTCTGCCAGTTGGCCAGAAGGTCCTCCTCTGAGCTGCCAGAGCTCGCCAGAACGCTGGGAGCCTGAGGGGGCGGAGCCAAGAAATACATTTTAATATCTGTATTACCCATAATCCTAATGGTCCCAGAGGGTTCTGGGTAACCCAAGCAGTGTTGTGTAACCATACCTGCGGCGGGCTACTGAACGGGCTGGACTGACTGGACAGCGGCTCACTGGCAGCATCGCATTGTGATGGCGGTGTGCGCTGGTGGAAGGATGGGGCGGGGCTTCCGGGGATGTGGCGCTCGTCGTCGTTCTGGACGAGGCTCAGTGAGATCGCCTGCCGGGTGGCGTAGGTGCAGTTGGGCAGCGGTGAGTTTTTGGGGATCTTCACCTTGTCGTCTGAGGAGAACTCGATGACTTTGCGTCCTGGATAGAGCGGGTTTGGGGGTGGCGGCGGAGGGTACGGATTCAGCTTCTCAAAGGCAGAGGCCCCGCCCACTTCCTCCTCCAGGCTGCTGTGACTGCACAGGGAGCCGTTCTGCAGTCGTTCGCTTTCCTGGTTGCTCTCTTGGCCGCCCTCGGCACCTGCTGAGCACGTCATGTCCACGTGCACGAACACGTCCTCCGCGACGGGCCTGCCGCAGCTGCTGGACTGAGCCGAGTTCAGGACCAGTGGTTCTGGTTTCTCCAGGACGCGGGCGATGACGGAGGTTGGCACCACGTCTGCTGGGGTCAAACTGAGCGTGTCGGGATCCTGGGCGCCGGGGGCGGAGCCTCGCTCTGGCAAGCTACTCTTCATATGCTTATTCAGCATATCCTGCAGCTCGTAGGGCAGCTACACACACGCATGCGCGCGCACACACACAAACACACACAAATTATGATTACTCCGATTTTAGGCTGTAAACATTTGACAGATCGAATTTTTAAATACTGATACAATCTGATTCCGCTCGCTCGCTCG
>BJFM01004524.1:0-30472 GCA_016586285.1 Arothron firmamentum | reverse complement strand
ACTCACTCACTCACTCACTCACAGAATCAGGAATTTCTTACATCAGCAAATTTGTGGTTCCTGAAATGCGATTTGTTACATTTGAGCAGCTGGACGGCGAGGTTACAGTCTTGTCTGTAGCGCTCCTGCGGACACACAGACCTTCATTAACGGACAGTAACCATAGTAACCACATAATTAACCCCGCTGACTGGGCTGGTGAGGCTGAAGCATCGTGTGAGCCGATCATCTGTGACTCACGTTGAGTTCCTCCAGGCGGTTGATGGTGTTCTTAGCATCCAGCAGCTTGTTGGTCAGGTCCACAATCTCCTGCTCCATCGTCTTTTTGTCTCTCTCCACCTTCCGTAACTGTGGGCAGAGAAGAAACAACGTCAGTGTCACAGGAGAGACGGACCATCGGTCGCCTGGGTTGATAAGAGGTGCAGCTTCATTCAGATCATGTGGGAATAAACAAGTCGATGCCGTTTACCCGAGTTTGACTGCTAATAATTTTATCGTCTGCGAGCTGATCTGTTTCCATGGCTGCGGTGTTCCCAGATCATTTGAATGCTACATGAGCTTGCAGCATATTACAGATGCATCATGGGATGAGGCGGTGGCTATTGCACTGAAGAGATCAATTAGATCTCATCAGATTTTGTTTTAAAGCAAAAACTGAAATCTATCGCTTTGTTTAAAACAGAGCCCATAAACAGCAGCTCACACTAGCATGGCTAGTGTGTAGTTAACAATTTTATAGTCTTCATCAGTTTGTTCCTCTGCTGCAGGTCAGGAACCTCTGAAGAAGCCAACATTGACTCCTAATGAATAATGAAACACCTCTGTTCCACTGCAATGTCTTCAGTTTTTAGTTCACATGTAACCACCTGTGTTAAGAACGCACTGTTGCATGCAGGGAACAAATTTGCCTTCGTAGTCTCGCTCTGCCTCGTAGTCCTTATGAAGCTAATTTCTCTGGAGTAGAAAAACATCTTTTGTCATTGTGTGAAACTTGTGATCTGTCACTGAAGAACATTCATTATTTTAATCAAGCACAGAAACAAATATCAGCATCATTAGCACCAGTTTCAGTAACCTGCGTTTACACACCAAGTCCACCATTTTACTTTCATTTCCTTTCTTAATGCAGTCAAACTAAAACACATATTTGAGATTAGAGGTTAAAAAACCCCAATTAAGCTCAGAACTGGGGTGATTTAATAGAGATAGAGGGCACTGATGGCTGTTTGAAGAAAAGGTGTAAGTGTCGGCTTTAAACATGGTTTCATGTCTATCATTAAAATTTGATTTGTGATTCAATTAAATAGAAGAAAAGGTTTCTACTGCAGCAGGAATTCATTCAGCAAACAAGGAAAATTCATGTGGAGGACTTGGTGTTCACACAGGAAACGAACACCAGAGCGGAAACAATGAGGATGATGAGGGTGGACAGATGAAGAGGAAGATGAATGAAACGCAACTGCATGAACCCATGTCTGACTGACGGCAGCCTGATGAAGGGGGTCATGATGAGGAAGATGAGTTGGTCCATCAAAGAGCAGCAGGAGAGAAGAAAAGAGAAGAAAAGATGAAGGATGAAAACAGACACACAGCCACAAACAGGAAGTCTATTTTCAGTTCCAAACATTCTCAATATTTCATACAGTCAGCATTCTGAAATATTTATCTTAATATGTGGCTTCGAGGTCTGAGGTAGAGGACTTTTAGTTGAAACTGTAGATACTCACCGAATTGACAATAACAAAATTTGAAAAAAAATGGGACATTTGGAAAGAAGAGTAAATATGTGAGTTTAGAGGGGAAGGTTGTGTTTGGGGAATCCACATAATGTAACTGTCTGTTGTCTGACATAATACCAGCTAAGTATCCAGAAGAAGAAAAAAAGATTAAATGTCCCAAACTATCTCCAAGCACTGTAGAGCAGTTAAATTAGAAAAGCATTTGGCAAGCAGCGACAAATAATCCTTATACTATAGAATATGTATAGCCAAGGTAGTAGTACTACTGGGATTTAGACGCAACACAAAAGACTATCCGAGAGTGCTGCCCTCTTACGGCGGAGTAGCTGCACTGCTGCCTGCGGCCACGACTGGTTCGATTGTAATACCATAACCAGCCTCTACGAGGCAGCACTGCGCCATAGGGGAACTCAACCTAGAATTTAGAATCTAATTTCTTCTGTCAAGTTTGACATTCATCATGAGAACAAAAGCACAGCCCTGCAGCATTTATGGCTGATTCCTCTGACTAGAGTGGCAGCAGAGTTTGAAACAATCAAATAAAGTGTTAAACCAGAGATTAAAGCAAAGATGTTGTACCGCAGGGGGAGAATTTACCAGAGCATGAAGCTTCTCCTCCAGGTCCTGATTGGCTCTCTGAGATGCTGTGTAGCTGTTCTGAAGTCTGCAGAGAGAAATAAAAACCTTCAAATTTTACTGCAAAAACTGCCGAGTCATTGTCAGTTTCCATCTTTCAATCTGCACAATTTCAATTTAGTTGCTCCAACCACATCACACCACTTTTTATTTTGGATTTTCTACAAAACTCAAACAGGAGGAGAGACAGTTGTGGTCACGATGTGATGTTTACCAATCACGGCATTATGACATCACTACAGTAATACAAGCAGACGACGTCAGGTCTTCACCTGCGGAACTTGTCTCTCATCTTGTCCAGGTCATCTCTGGTCCGGCTCAGCTCTGCTTCCATGTAATGACGGCTGCTGTCAAACTCCGCCTCCATGGCCTCCATCCTGTGGTTGGAGAGAGACAGGCGGCGCTGCAGGTCCTCATTCTGCTGCTGGAGGATTCTGCGTAAAGAAGAAGAGGCCAGAGGTCACGGGGCTGAACAACACACAGAATAATCCAAGTATGAGAGCAACAGGAAGTGAGGTGTATCACCTGATCTTGTCAGAGTCTGAGAACGCCTCCTAAAAAAACAAAAAGCAACGACATGTGATCTCACTAGCTCGTATTTCAAACATTTATCATCGACAGCTGATCAACAATTCCTCAAAATTATGTGGTCAGGTGAGAACCTGGCTCAGAAGTCCACATGCACCTAGGATTGTGTACATCTCATCCTGTGTAACATAAATCTCTTACTGTCCCGAGACCACATACGGAAACACATCCCCTTCCGAGTGTGCCGTGGGGTTTCCACAGGATGCATCATCTGACTATTGATCTACCAAATCAATAACCCAAAAGGTCAAAACAATCAAAGAGTGTTACTGATGATGCAAAATCACAATTAAAATGCTGTAGATCACACAAACAATCCATTTCACAGCATGTTCCCACTGAGGAGGTTCTCCAGGAAACACAGGTGGAGATGTTACCGCAAGAGCTGCGTTCCTCCAGGAACCTCTAGCACAACAGGAGGGCTGTGGAGACCTACCTGACTGTGAGAGAGCACTGACTGATTAGAAAGAGGAAGTAAGTGTTTATGTCTCTTCTGAACATCCCTCTTGACTCCTTTTTCCCGTTTCCGCGGCACCCTGTCTGTGCTGTCACCCTTCTCATGTCCCGTCTCCTCCTGCATATGCAGGATGTTGGGTTGGCGCACAGCTGACACCCAGTTGTCCCAGCGGCGGCTACGTTCAGCTGAAGTCTCCTCAGACTGCCACCCCCTGCGGTCCGAGTGGCAGTGCAGCATGGCCGTATGTCCTTGTGCTTTGACAGACGCCGGCTTGCCAAGCTGACTAAGGTGGGTAGGGCTCATGACCCGACAGGTGATCTCATCCAGGAAGTTGGAGAAACGGACCTTCTCCTTCAGAACATGCATCTTCTGGTTGCTTCTGGTCCCACATGGGCTCGATGGATCAGAAGATCTACCTGAGTTCCTGTAGCGCTCAGAGCGGCGCAGAGAGCAAATGTGTGGCTGGGGCACGTACGAGTCCTCCCTCCTGCCGTCACCTAGCAACTCCACCGACTGTGACTTCCTGATGATGTCATAAGTATGTTTCAATCCCAAACAAGGCTGCTTCAGGATGCTTCTTGGAGCAGTGGCCGACGCAGCAGCGGCGTGTGACCACTGAGTGGAATGGTGGCAGTCCTCTGGAAGACGATGGCTGGGCGAGGCTCTTCTGACTGCCGCAGGGTTTTGAGAGGTCATGGTTCTGGCCGGGTGTGTCCTCTGGCTTTGGCTGTTGAAGCGTCCTGATGGTGGAACACAGACCTCCAGGCTGGAGAGACTGGAAACTTCCAGCTCACTGTCAGAGCGTGGGGGCGGTGACTTTGGCCCACCAGGCTGTAACCCGTACCTCCGAGCTTGCTTAGCACCTTTGGAGCGCTGCAGCAGGGTGGTTGGAGGCGTGTTTGAGCTGTGATGGTTTACCTGGCTGAGGTCATGCTGCGGTGCAGGTGTGGGCAGAGCGACAGGCAGGGCGTGGCGCGTCTCACGATGCTGAGGCGGAGCCTTACGGTAGGGCTTCCTGGCAGGGGCTGCACTCGTCATTCTCGGCCCTCCTTTGTTCTTTGCTCAGTAACTTCCTGTCAGGAGAAGACGTGTGACATGAAACGCAGGACGGCGCCGCTGCCACCACCAAATGCCAACTGCAAGGCCAAAACCACAACTGGACTCAGCCAACGATGTTACACTCGCTCACTCTGTGCAGATCAATGCTCGATCATCCCATATCAACATCAAACGCATGCGCTGTGTAAATGGGTCATTACTGCATCTTTGTGAGGACCCTCAGCCATATTGTTGGTGCGACAATGTGCACACACACTTTTTCATTTCAATTATAAGTAACTATCCATTTGTATCTTTATGAGGACCACATGACACATATGAAGACATTTAATGTTTTAAGATAAAACTCATTAAAAGATCCCTGTGTGTGTGTGTGTGTGTGTGTGTGTGTGTGTGTGTGTGTGTGTGTGTGTGTGTGTGTGTGTGTGTGTGTGTGTGTGTGTGTGTGTCTGCAGGCTAGTCATTGATCTAGTTTGTTTCCAGAACAGGAAACTGCTCTGCTCAATAGGTCCAAATGAGGCCAGTTAGCCTGTTGGCATAAACCGGTTAATCTGACTGGCACAGTGCTAATGCAGCTAACCTGCTGCTGGAACCCTCTCTCCTAACTAATGATGTCACACTTCAGAAAATAAATGCATGCCTAAGAAGCATGAGAAGCATTTCTATGGGCACTCATCTGGTCATATGACCCGAGGGGAACAATAACTAACAGTGGTTAACTACTGAAACCATTGATCATTAGTTAATGCTCTAAAACCTTAATTACCCATCAGCCTCAGCTGTTGTTGCAGATCACAGAAAATATAGATCACAGAGGGAGGTTCTCCATTTTACTCTTCAACAACCCACTGATCTGTGTATAAAATATGTACATGAAATACTGAGTAAAAGTAA
Organism: Arothron firmamentum; assembly: GCA_016586285.1. Taxonomy (NCBI): domain Eukaryota; kingdom Metazoa; phylum Chordata; class Actinopteri; order Tetraodontiformes; family Tetraodontidae; genus Arothron; species Arothron firmamentum. Next base: position 25,099 of record BJFM01004524.1, on the reverse strand, counting down.
AATGAAATCCAACCCAAAATAAAATGCCCTCACTTCTTGTCCTGAAACCCAACAGTCCAGGATGGGGGTGAAACAGTTCAGAGTCTGCACCCTCTGAATTTTACATTCAAATTGCCTCGTCTAACCCAGCATGCTCTGCTCCCTCACACACGCTGTCTGTCTCTGTTGGAGGATGCTACCATGACATCATCCTCTGATGCAGCAGGCTGTTCCTGTTCTCCGCTTTCATGCTGTTCTCTGCGTCAAACTTCTACTTCCTCTTAAATGAATTTGTCAGGAAGTGTGTACCTGAAGCGTAGGTGTCTCCGCAGGTGACTGAATCTACAAAATCAACTGGACAACCTGAAGGGGAAAAAAAGAGCATTACACTCTTAATAAAGCCGAGTGTGAAACCAGAGAAGACATGATGAAAACATCCTGCCGTCACATGTACAGGTTTCCATATGAAACCTTGACTGACTTTGACTTGATGGCAACATGTTTACAGAACCAATTTTATATTTTGCAACTCAGGTATAATGCTTCGATAAAAATAAGACCATGAGCATGTTAGCTGGTATGTTAGAGAACAAAAACAGTGATATTATGTGACAGCATTAATATTAAACACTATGACAGTGATGTAGCATGAGAACGTAGAAACAAACCTCATCAAATCCATCATCACCCGTCCACACGTTCACACCAAGAAGATAAAAGTCTCTGCAACATGGAAAAATTATCTGGTGAAAGATAAAACAGGAGACATCACTCAACTGGAAAATAACCTGAAGTCTTCATTAATATTCAAGCACAGAGCAGCACCAATAAACTATTCAAAAGAGAGCAGACAGAAAAGAGGTGTGTGTGTGTGTGTGTGTGTGTGTGTGTGTGTGTGTGTGTGTGTGAAGGAGAGAGAGAGCGAGAGAGCACTCGAGAAAGAGACTAATACTCGACTGACTAATACTCGATTGTACGAATCAGTAATGATTATTAGTAGTTCATGAGGCAATAACTGACAACTGACAATCAAAGTAAATGTAATACAAGAGGTAAAAAGCAGACAAATACATTTTTAAGTTGAAATGGTCCATCTGTGAACAGTGAAGTAGTACACAGTAAGAAGAACTGGAGTACTCATCCGCACACTTTAAGCTTTTCAGAGCTCCTCTTCCTCTTCGTCTTCTTCCTTTGAGGCCTCTGATAACACTGAAACATTAGACGACGGAAAAAAGCCAATGAGCTTGCGAGACAGCACAACAGGCAGAGGTACAACCAACACTAAAGCTGCTTTTAAGATCAGCTGATGGTGACTTTCCGAATGTTAAATCCCAACAAATAAATCCAAAAAGAAGACTATCATACATTAAAAATAAATTATGTGCTCATTACACAGATTTAATCACATTATCCAAATTTCACCAGTTCCTCTCTACAAAATGTTATGTGGTTCAGGTGGAGCTACCTTGTGGTTATAGTGGATATTATAGGTTGTTTGACCTTGGACTAGAAGTTCCAAAAATTGAAAAAAAACCTATTCAACGCTGGTGAAGATTGAACGAGCTAAACTCCCCCTGCGACTTGGAGCTGGAAAAGGAGACAACTGAAGGAGGAGCATAAAATGACGTAGGGAGTGACAGATACTTAACTAAACTAGGATAATTCCATTTTATCAAGGAGCATTAACACCTATCTTGTATTATGACAACTGCAGCGTGTGCCAAGTTGCCAGGTGATGCACAAAGTCAGCTGACCACCTGCTGCTGACATCAGTGGTGCGTGAACAACACACTCACCTCCAGCTGAAGGTCAAACTGGAGCAGCTGGTATGAGAGCAACTCTACTATCTGCACCAAGAAGACTGTAAATGCAACCATATATCAGTCTGTCTGAGAAATTATTTATTGATGATTTGATTAGCTGCCGATATTGTATCCTCCATTTATTTCTGATCTGGGTTGCGAGGGTCCTGTAACATAACTTTGTTGTCAGGACAACCTTGAATAGGTTACCAATCTTTCAAAATCTCTCCTCAGCCTATGTGTTACATAATGGTTATACTTTTATATATATATAAACCAATGACAATGCTAACACTATTATATATCATGCAAGTACAACATTAGTTGCAAAGATTGTTAGCCTGAAAAACAAACATCGTGCTGTGCTAAACAGTGACACTTGCTGGGATCCCGAGGCAGCACACCCAACGAGACAGCGCTAACCTCTGCATCATACAGCTCCCTCGCTGTACAAGATTACATAAACCTTTTGGATTTAAATAGTGGATCCTTTTGTCGTAAAGAAAATAATTAAGTTGGATCTAATAACTCATCAGTTTTATATAAAAGACCTCCAGATTGAGCTCACTAGTGCCACTCCTCTTTGATTGAACATAGAAAAAGGTTTCGGGGGGGGGCAAGAAAAAAAATCATATTAAAGGGTGGGAAAAAAGGACAGGCTTTGACACAACTCTGATGTAGTTGGCCTTCTAATGCAGCATTTAAAACCTGCAGCCACCAAAGACACGGCAAAACCCAGCTGATGAAACATCACTTCCTGTCTGTATCAGTTGGCATTTTAAGTCAGACTGTTGCCTAGCAACAACATAGTACAGCTCCAAAGGGCTGGTTTCCACGAGTGATAAACACCACATGAATGACAGGGCTGCGGATAGTTCAAAAATCTCTCACGTAGCAAACTGACTCATTACAGTTAAAAAATGAGATCAGGTCTGAATGAGAGATTTGATTGGATGGAATCTGATGCACAAAGGACCAACATGAAACACCTGAGACGCCAACTGACACCTGAAAAACACATCTGACACATACTGAAACACAATCTAAGAGTCAGACAACCTTTGTCAACCTGTTTTCAGGTGGGTTCAGAGCTTTCATCAATATCTGACCATAACATCACCTGTGATGTATCAAACTGGTCTCATATACCTGTTGCTAAGTGCTAATGTGTGTAGTGTCAGACCAATTACTAAATTACCAGCAAATATTACACTACACTATAACACCTTAACATACATTAACAATCCATTAGTCTGAACTCAGATGTTCTTAACAGGCAGACATTTTTTTATAAGCACGTTTTATTATCGGAAATGTAGACAAGTTTTCAACACCCTTTGATTTTATTTCGGGAACCTCCATAAATGTCCAGCTTCTTTTGAAGTGAAGATTTTCATTTGACTGGGAATGAGGCCGTTCAACTGGACGCGTGCGTACACAAACGTGCGCGCACACACACACATACAATGATTCAGTGTGACGTGAAGACGCCTTCTGCCCTCGGTTCTGTCTGACAGGCTGAGAGTCACAGTGGGGTTCTTTTGTCTGACACCGGGCTAAAGTAGTCCCAAACGCCGCACCTACACATCTTTCGACAGCCCGACGTGCTTCGGCAGGTCTGAGAGTGGCCCAGTTCTCCGTACCATCACCACCAACAGAACAACACTCTACTCAACCACGACCGAACCGCAGATATGTCGGGTCAGTTCTTACCTGTGAGTCTGATGAGCTCGGTTAGGCCCGGAGTATCTCCACAAACAAACCGCCAACAACAAATAAAGTTTATTAAAGCTTCGCTCTCTTCTCCTCGGCTCGGCCGCGGAGGAGGGAGGAGCCACGTCCAGAGGCTCAGAACGGACCCCAAGTAGGGAAGGAGGGCCGTGGTCCGGCGGGGAAGCAGCCGTACGGACAGCGTGTGGCCAGAAACCAATGAGCCCGACAAAGACGCTTCAACCAACGGCTAAAAATCCAGTCAGCGTCGCTCGGATAAAGTTGGGCTACTGCCCTGCTTAGCTGTCGCCATCTTTACCCGCGGGGCATGATGGGTAATCCTGAGGAATCCCGACCCCCCTCCGCCGCCCTTCACGATTATTTTACGTCCTGCGTGCTGACGTCATGCACAGATTACGGAGCATAAACTGAAGCAGCTGTTAACTGGGGTAAATAGTTAAATTACTGTTACGCTTAGCGTTAGTTACTCGTTACAGATTACTTTGTCTTGTTAATGATACAAAAAGAAAAAGTACTTAATTGTAATATGTTAGTACTACTATATTGCAGTGCAATTCTATGGGTCCTCTATCTAGCTTTGTGTGAGATTTTACAGTATAATATTTATGGAGTGATATATTCACACATGATCACAATACCTTTAAATTAAACAAAAAAAATCGTATAAAAATTGATCGACCAGTAAGAACTGAGATTTTGGGAGTGGGGACAGTGATATAGAACAGAGATGCTCTTCCTCAGTCATGTCCGCAGGGTTTTTTTTTTAATCTTGGAGACATCAACATGACTACTGTGAATCGGTGAAGACGGATGTCTGTCCAATCAGACATCACACCTCCCAGGGATAGATGCACTCATAGCAGTTGTTGAGCAGATTAACGTCTCCCTGCAGGACAGAAAGATGAAGACAATGTCCAGCTGTTCCACAACAATGCAGACCTCCTCCGTTGACATGACAGCTATGGGAGTAATGGGAGATATGGTCAACATGTACTGGTTTGAGTCCTGACAGCTGCTGGTGGCTCTGTGATGTGTGTAAAAGAGAGCGGCAAAGAGTTCTGATCAGTGCTGATCAAATGTGTCATGGATCTGAAACGTAACCTTTCCCTCCTCAAATAGGGTCATCGATTGCACTGATTTGACTGGACAAATAGAAGTTTTTTTTTCTGTGTTGATATTATTGAAAACAACAGATGAAGTGTTTGAGTGAATGTTTTCGAAGTTTATTGTTCTGAAATGAGAACTTAAAATTCAACATCAGTTGTTAAAATGTTGGCAGAGGACGTGAAACAGTCCAGTGTGACATGGACACTAGACAGTGAGACTTGGCAAGTGGATAGAGAGAGTCACTGAAAGAAAGAAGAACTCATGACAAAGGAAATAAGAAGTGAGGAAAGAAGGTTCTTAAAGAAATGAGGATGTAGGGAAGGACATGAAAAAACAAAGGAAGTAATAATGGAAATATGTGGAAACGGGAGAAGGGGGGAGTTCAGCTGCTGTGGTGAGGGAGGGGTCAAGGCTGCCTCTTCTACTGAATAAACAGAGGGCGATTGTGAGGCAGGTGGTCCGACTCAGCTGCCCAGCAGGTTCAGCCCTCATCAACCCTTCAACACCCCCGACTCCCCGGCCCACCGCCTGCGTGCTGCACGCCGCCGCTCACATTTAGCCTCTAAATGGTGCCACTGACAGATCCCGTTACAGCTGAAGTGGGCCAGGGTCACCATCACACCAGAAACCAGCTTTTGTTTTCAGAATGTTGAGGAATTACAATCAATATGTTAGTTCAATGAGGTGAAAGCCAAGACTCAGCACCGGTGTCTGACGAGCGGCGTTGTTCATTGGGAGGTGAGGAAGAGGAGAAGGTGGTGTGAGTGCTGATGTGCAGGTGATTCACAGAGGTCCTGGTCCTGCTAAATTATCAACGGCGCATTCAAAACATATTCCACTGAGATGGAGTTCTGTGAAATTGAATATTTATACAAATTGTGCAAATATCAGAACATTTTCGGAAATAAGAGGGTGTAAAATTTGCAGATCAAGGAAATTAGTGGTAATAGCTAACAGATCAGCTGCTGCATCGTTTTTATCAGAGCTGTTTTGGGTTGACTGGCAACAGTGAGGTCATGCAGTGATCATGCTGGTAGTGTTCTGGACTCTCACAATGGGTTTCACTGAGATGACTAAAATCAAGATTACATTTGAAAGTGATAAAAGTGACGTTGACACTGTTGATGAGTGCAGTTGACAGTTATTAACACCTGATGAAAATTTAATTAAACACCAGTAACAACAGGAGACTTAGTTACTCCACCTCCACTGTTTGTGTGTGTGTGTGTGTGTGCGTGTGCGTGTGTGTGTGTGTGTGTGTGTGTGTGTGTGTGTGGAAGGTCCAGAAGGATTGTGAATGCAGCAACAGAGGAAAAAGAGGCTGCCAGATGAAGGTAAGATCTGTTTATGTGCTTAATTCGGTGATTGAAGTACTGGTGTGTAACTTTAGCGGTGTGTAAAATACTGCAAATTTTGCATTTTGGTGCTGTTGGATTTATCAGCTGACTCCGCTACTTTTCTTTTCTGACGTAAAACAACCTTATTTGCTATAATGTGCTCTGTGTCACTATGACAACACAGCAAATGTGATGCTGCCATCAGTTGACTCACAGCAGAACAAAGACACATGTTCTGCTGTAATGACTGACCTCTCAGAGACTAATCAATGTGTTTGAGATCAGTTCATATTGAGAATTATCATCAATAAAAACTGCAAAAAAAAAAAAAATCTGCAAAAATTAACCTTTCAGTATTGTCAAAATAAAAGCTGTTGATGAGGGTATTTGTTCTATCATTGTTTTTACTATTTCTTTGTCCAAGTGTAAGCTGAGATCTCTGTAAGTGTGCAGTTAATTTCAGCAAGCACACTGGCCAAGAAAGAGAGTTTGACTGTTATTGGTACATAAAATGAACATCAATCATAGCACTGATGATTCACACTATACAGAAACACTTAGATGTAAATTACCTACATGCATGCCAACTAGCTTACTGTTAACTCAAAAACACAGCCTCTTCTTGTTGCCATGGCGGCAAGGTCTGGATCTGAACGTTACAAAGAATCCTAGAAGAAACAGCCCAAACATCTGAGGTCGGTCGATAGACTGACGTCTGTAGCATCTGCAACTCTACGGAAGGAGTGGGTGGAGCTAATAAACAAATAGAATATGGGTCGAGATTTAGTGTTGAATGGTTACAGATTACATCTAAAAGAGTAAATATACTTAGTTACTCTCTGGTGCAGGTTCAGGAAGCGAGCACAGGATCTGCTGCATTACTCAAGAATGTGTGTCTGTATGCATGTGTGTACACATTGAAGCATTAAATTGGCCACCTGTTGCTATCCATTCTCTAACACACACACACACACACACACACACACACACACACCAGGCGCGCACGCACACACACACCTCATTCTTTTCTTTGTCAGGCATACTGAAAGAAAAGATGTGTGTGTGTTTTCTTCTCTCACATTCCAAAGCACACACACGCACGCAGAGCTATCTAGGCATGTCAGTTCCTGTCTTTGCAGAGGTTGTGTTTGTCACTCTGCTCATTATTCGCACCGCCTGCCAGTCGAGCGTGCGGGCACAGAAACCAAAAAGGTCTGTCGCTACAGCAACCCATGAACTAAAGAAGAACAAGAACAGAAGCAAAACGACAACTTGAAGACATGTGAGGAGGTGACGCAGCAGGTAGGTGCAGGACCTCAGCACTTCAGAAATGTACAGGTTAGACGCACAAATCTCCCAGCATGCTCTGCAGCAGATATGGGCAGACGGCCGCTGCCGGTCCAGGATTGGCAGGCTGGTCATCACAGTGATGCCATCCAGGTTTTCTGCCTTAAGCTGAAGTTGAAGGAACCTGATTTTTGTAAATCAAATACAGCATCTGCAAATGGCATCATCAGAACTCAGGGGAAGATGTGGCAACCACGTTTGCTACTGCTGAGCTTCACTTTCCATCCTGAACGTTTATGTTTCCCTTCCTCAAACTGATTATAACAAGAACACCCCTGAACATCTCGTGTGACTTTGTATTTCAGGTCGTCTTCGTCTCCGTGGTCGACATGTGTTCAGTTCGTGCAGCCGCCAGCCTGCTGCTGCTCACCTGCTACGTCGCTGTATTTCTTTTGGCCCCGCCCTGCACAGGCCAAGGTAAAGTCACCTGATCACGTTTGCAGGGACCAAAAGTGTCCACTTTGAGTGGTGACTATGATGTGTCATGTCACGGTGCTATGAGAGGTTCTCGTTGCTTCTTGTGACATGAGAGGGATACGGGTCCCCTTTCTGAACAAGCCAGTAACAATACTTTACCTTCATGTTGTCATGGAAACCAAAGATCTTCTGGGCCAGGGATTAATTATCAGTAATCACAGCTTGTGTTGTTGTATTCTAACAGAGGGGAGGAGCCTGGCTGCAGACAGAAGAAAATAACAAATCTTCCATAGTTGTTCCTGATCGCTCACGTATTGTTGTGGCATAATTTGTCTCACAAAGTTGATGGTTTAAACCTCCCTGGTGCCGTCTTTGAAGCCCAGTCATGTGACTGTCAGACTCAGGTGTTAGTGGCGTTTGGCGCTCCATCATGAGGGCTGTTTAAGCCCTCATTGGAATCTCCGTATAGAAGAATCCCTGCCAAATACCAGCTGACACTTGATCCACTTCAGACCCTCACCAGGGGTCAGAGGTCATGGCGGGCGTTCGGTCAGGACACGGGCAGAATATTCCTGTGACAGCGTGAGCATGGTGCGCCTCCTCCCCCGACAGAAATGTTGTAACCTTCAGTAATCGGAGGTGAAGCTAGCGTGACTGGCGCTAACACTGCTCCGAGGCTCAGCCACCTTCTTGTTCTCGTTCCTAACAGGAAACATGTGCAGCTGCAACGACAGCAACAGTCGCTGTGACGAATCAGGCGTTTGCAGGTGAGATTAAGCTGTTGGACAACTTAGAAAGAAAGGATCAAACTCACCCGAGCCAGTCGCCTGCAATGGTCACATGACTGGTGTGCATTTCCAGGTGTGACCCAGGGTGGGACGGTGAGCAGTGCGAACGCTGCGTCCCGATGCCCGGCTGTCGCCATGGCTTCTGTCAGCAACCCTGGCAGTGCAACTGTGAGGCCGGCTGGGGGGGGCGTTTCTGTGACAAAGGTACAAAAAGTAGACATGAGGAAAAAGTACTTTCGCATGAACAAGTTTTGTGAGGATGCATTTCCTGTTTCAGACCTCTCAGTGTGCTCGGAGAAGCGGCCGTGTCGTCATGGCGCCACCTGCGTGATGGAGGACAGTGGTGAATATGTCTGCGTGTGTCCTGAAGGCTTCTATGGCAGGAACTGTGAGCTGAGGGCGGGGCCTTGTCACCAGAGGAGGTGTGCCCTCCTTGTCCTTGCATTAATGTCAGCCGTTTTATTTTGGTGGTGTTTATGCTCTTCCTGTCTTGTCTCCAGGCCTCCGTGTAAAAATGGCGGTCGGTGCGAGGATGCTGACGGCTTCGCTGCAGAGCTGACCTGTCACTGCCTGGCTGGCTTTACTGGACGCCGCTGCGAGGCCGATGTGGATGACTGCCTGATGATGCCGTGTGCTAATGGCGCCACCTGCCTGGATGGCGTGAACCGTTTCTCTTGCGTCTGTCCCTCTGGTTTCAGTGGACGTTTCTGCACCATCAACCTGGATGACTGCATCAGCCAGCCTTGCCTCAACGGCGGCCGCTGCATTGACCGCGCAGGGAGCTTCCGCTGCATATGCCAACCTGGGTATACTGGAACCACCTGTGAGACTTTGCTGGAGGCCACACAAGACTGGGAAGGAAATAGACCCAGAACTCACATGACCATTGAAAACAAAAACCAGGGCAAGGGCACCGGCAACAGCAGTTACCATGGTGACAGGCTGCTGGTGACAGTAAATGAGCGCGGTGGTGGGCTGTCGGAGGTCCAGCTTGTCATATTGCTGATTCTGGCCGTGATTACACTGGGTGCCGTGGTGCTGACATCTGCCCTCTTACTGCACGGGCGGTGTCAGCACCGTGACCACGCCCCCTGCTGCACATTGACGTCATCACCTAAGCAGCAGAAGGCCAGGCGTCAAGGGCGTTCAGAGGAAGAGTGTCGGATCAGCTTCCTGAATGTGGCAGAAGCAGAGAAGAAAAAAACAGAACTCATGTAGACCAGCGTGACATTACCCACGATGCACCAATCCAAACAGACATTTAAAAACTACAGGGTTGTGAGGTGCAGAACTCCTGGAATGTTGTGTAATTGTTTTTGTTGCAAAGATTGTTTTTAATTTTATTTTGTTAAACGTTGCACAGTTTTGAATACTAAACATTAGATATTATTCAGAACGTTTTGATTTTCTTTTAAATTAACTTTATGTAAAAAAAAAAAGTAAACCTAGTAGTTGTCTCCCTCTGCTGGTGCACATAGGAACTACATTACCAATAGTACCATCTAGTAAGTGAGGATCCACTTAAGTCACACTGACAGATCAAATGAAATGAGCATTTTTATCGCTTGTTGCCATTTTGTCCAGAAACATGAAAAATACTCCCTGATGAATGAGCCAGAACCTTTCTTTATACAAAATTTTATTACTGCAACATCACAGCAGCAAACATCCATCACAAATGTCTGAGTGTAAATATTAGTCACCTTTAATGCATTTAAAATCACAAACTAACCTCCTGTAAGCTACATCCTACATGGCCTCACACCTGATACATAAAACACGGCGCATTAAAAATACCATAAACTATGTTATTCAGAGTACTTTTCATCACAATCCTCTCACTGATAGAAATGGAAAGTTCAAGGGCGACTTTCATGATGAAAAACAGACGGACTCTGTAAGGCTAGATGCTGGATGCACAAACAGGACAGAGAAATCTTCAGGAGGTGGGGGGGAGTCACATCTCAGTGTCAGACAGTAAGCTCTCACCTACACCTGATGTCAGTAAGACCACCTGGCTGCTGACGTCTGTGGAGTCAAAGAATGATAAAGTATATTTAAAGGGATCACAGCCATCCATTCCATCCTGTAGATCATTAAACACATTACTGATCAGCAGCAGGATGCTCAATAACAAATGTGTAGGTTTATGCAGGGGTGACGGCAGACCTCCTGCTGAGCTAAACTAGGACGATGCTGATTTTAGCGTCCTCATGTGAGAGCCTCTGCTTTCTTTAGCGGACAGATTTCGCTGCTTAGTGCCACCTTTTAAAGTCAAACACAACTTTTAAATTAGCCAATTAGAAAATGAGTTTTTCATCAGTAACTACCGGCAATCAAAACTCATATTAGAAGGAAAACAGATTTAGGTGCTAACAAAAAACACACGGCAGACCACAACAATCATACTATCTCAGCCCAGAGATGTTACAACTACCAGACCGGCAGAACCAGTAAGTCCCATTCAAACCAGGTGATAAAAGGACAATGAATGGACCAGCAGAGGTTATACGCTAATCAAACTTGCCAGACAAACGAGGTTGGAGGGGAGAGGAATCGGGGAGAATTAACCCTTACTGCTGTGGGGGAGGAGCCAGGTTGGCGTCTGCTGCATTCTTCTGATTGGCTGGTATTTAAACCTGACTGGCAGCAGCGGCCTGTTGAAAGCGGGGTCAGACCTCAAGGGCGGGGCATCTCTGTCGTCCTCCTCGCCTTCAGACAGCAGGTCACAGATCTGCTGCTGCAGCTCTGGGCTGATGGAGTTCTCGGCCAGAACCAGAACGCGCAAACTGGTCGGGTAGTTCTCGACCATGTCCAGGAAAACCTGCACAGGAAACATCGGAACATCTGTCACCCTGTACTGATGATGCCACAACAGCAGCTGATGAACTGATCCAGAATCAGCCCGAGGGCTACAGGCTCCCCCTGCTGGACAAACAGTGTAACGGCAGGTCCACCTGTGCAGATTGATTGGTCAGACCAGTTCCTTCCAGATCCAGAACCTCTAGCGTTCTGCTCGATGCCACAGCCACTGCCAGCATCCCTGCGATCTGGTCACCTGCAGAGGGAGCAAGAACATTTAGAACCTGAAAAAGACCCAGAACGGTGTGAACAGTAGTGGGTGAAGCAGGTACCCAGCGGGTTGTAGTCTAGGTTGAGCACCCGCAGCTGAGAGCTGTGAGCCACAGCGATGGCGAGTCGAGCCCAGCCTTTGGAGCTGATTCCTGGGTTGGCACTCAGGGTGAGCTCCCTCAGACCTGCCACACAAACGATGTAACATCAAACCATGACAACAGAGCGTCCTGATTAATGAGGGGACGTCTGATGTAAAGAGACAGATTTAGATGATTAAAAAAGAAAAGTTAACATATGAGCAACGTGAACATCATTGATTGTTACCGGACTTTGCTCCATCAGGTGGGAGCATTCCACAAATTAGACCCAGTGCCTCGTCTCCGAGCATACAGTCGCCCAGGTCAAGGCAGACCAGTGTGGGGTGGGTGGACAGCGCTGGGTTCAGAGTTACCAGGCCAGCATCTAACAATGGGCTGCCATGGAGACTGTAGGAGACAACAACATAGTCTTGGCACCCAATCAGGTTGTTAGGTTTAGTGTGTCAATCATTAATTAGTAAAAACATTTACAAGAGGGTCTGCAGGGACCGGTTGGTCTTCAGGGCATCCGCCAGGTGTCGAGTGCGGCTGATGCTGGAGACGACCCCCAGGTTCAGGTTAAGCTGAGCGAGTGAGCGAGACTCAGCAACGCCACGACAGACATGTCCAAAGTCACGGTCGGAGAGTTGGCAGCCACGGACGGACAGCAGCCGGACGCTGTCCTCCTTTAGGCTTTCGCAGATGTCCTGGACCTCAGCTGCCGACAGCAGCTCCCCTGTGATCTGGATGGAAGCCGGAAGCATCCTGGCCTGGGAGGACTGGAACACCTGAACCAGCACAGAGAAAAAACATCTCCGATTCCAGAGCTGCCACATTGGTCCGATATTATGGTATCGTTGGGTATCGATTAGCTGCAAGCTCAACCCATTTAATCTAGGTTACAAAGGCGCCGCTAAAGAACAATACTGCAGCCAGCCACCAGGGCATTGGTCTCCAGTTGCCTCTGCAGATCATTACAAGATTAAACTAATGAAACCGCTCAAAAAACATAAATCATCATTTACTAACAGAAAATAAAAATGTGAAATAATTTAGCACTAGCAACCATATGTGTCAATGGATCTGAACACCAATCAACAATCACTATAAACAACAAATGAATATTTTCAAAATGCACTAGAAGTAATAATTATTATAGGATGACCTGAATGACCTGTGGTGCAATAAGATGAATGTCATCAATTAACCTGATCTATTATTGATCAGCTGAAGAGCAGAGGATCGGGACTTTCACGCGCTGATGTCATCATTAGCTGGTTCTATAACTGCGCCAAAGGCCACGCGCAGCTTCTGACGCGCTGTAAGGGGCATCAGAGATGATCGATCTGTGTATCAATTGATTGGGATTAATCAGCAGCCGAGCCAGGAGGTGGAGTCGGTGTCCCGCAGTAGGGCAGGGGTCCTTCCTTCGTCCACTGGAGCTTCGCGAGTGTCGGTGTGTTTCTGCAGGTGAGCGTTACTATGAGAACCGGGGGAAAAAAAGAGACGGATTAGGAAGACATCTCACTCGGATGTGTTTGCCGACGACGAATCACGAGAGAAACACATTCCAAACGGAGGAAGACAACACTAGAAATAATTTGAGGAGACAGATTATGAAAAAAATTCAATAATTAATCATGTATGAATTAATTTGTATTTGACATATTATAACAGACAAACAAAAGAATTTCACCTTTAGAGTGTCCACATCTTTAGCATAGACAATCTTTACACTTGTGACGTCGCACGGCACAAAGCCTCGTACCGATTATCCTTTCCTAAACGTTCACTATTTTGTAATTAACCATTCAATTAAATTAATTGAACATATAAAATAACTGGTATTTTCACCTTCATTTTTGCATCTTCAGTCTCTTTTAGAAAGCCTACACCACATTAACAATGCATTATTGAACTGGAGTTGATTTGACATAAACGACGACCATGATAAAAAGGTTATCAATAGTCAGAAGTCGTTTGTGTTGACGTATGACATTTAATTGTTGTAGAGCTGAAAGTGCTTCGCCTGCTGATCACTCAGCGCTTTGCGTCCTGCTATGGCGCGCTGACTCTGCGTCATTACGTAAAGACGCAACACGGAAGTGTTTTGTTTCACGATCAGCTGGACTAGCAGCGGCTAACAGTTGCGAGCAGGCACACAGGTAAGAACTATCATCACCCCCTTGATCCCCTCGCTTTCGACAACAGGAAAGATAATAATTTTAAAAATTAGGAAAGTCGATGGTTATGACGACGAACAGTTGTGCGGATAAATACGGGTATGGCACACAGCTGTTAGCTTCATCAGCTGCTTTTGATCATCTTGATGGTTTCGCGCAGTCAACTGCATGCACCTATTAGCTTATTAACAGATCAATAACCAATTTAATGTATCTTCTGTCATTACTCCACCATTCTTTGGTCTTCCTTCTGTTTTTCAGTGGATGGAGGTGATGGGTCCGGAGCGAGTGATGCAGAACACGGAGGGTGATTTGGGAGAAGAGGAGCGTCCATCTGACGGAGCACAGCTGCCCGTATGGAATGGAGAGGAGGGTGAGGAGGGGATCGACATGGAGCTGGATGGAGAGGAAGAGGAGGAGGGTGAGGAGCTAAGTGCAGGGTATTTTTACCAACCTCTGAACCAGGAGCCAGGGGAGGATGGCGACGACAGGGGGGAGCTGCAGGACGTGCAGAGCAGGATACAGGTGAGTTCTGTTGCGACAAAGCCGAGTAAGGTCACATGACTTCGTTCTTAGCAGCAGCGTCACCTGCAGGTGATGGGGCTCCACCTTCCTGAAGCCCCACCTCCAGACAGCGATGAGGAAGAAGAAGATACTGAGGCGGCAGCAGCACAGCGGAGCCGTGCTTCCATCCCCATGGATGCAGGTGAGGCTCGTCCTCCTCTAGTTTCCATCCTGCATACTTCCAGTCTCCTGACATCATTTCCTGTGTCCCTTTAGACCACGTGGAGCTGGTGAAGAGGACAATGGCAGCTGTGGCGTTACCATCTCTCAGTGTGCCGTCATGGGCCAAGGAGATCTCCGATGACCAGTGGGAGGACGTGGTCCAGAAGGCCCTGCAGAGCCGGCAGAGCGCTGCTGCGCTGCGACTCCCCCGCAGGAACAACATCAGTGGACCCGGACACCAACAAGACCACTGACAGACGGCCTGTTGTCCCCGTGTCCCCTGTGTCAGCCGATCGAAAAATCTCCTCTTCTGTGACATGAAAACAGTGTGAATCTATACTCCCAAAGTTCCAAGGTTTGCTGATTAAAACAATCGACCTATAAACATAACTGCTCAGAAGTTTAATGCACATTTAATCAAAATTTGAAACCAGATCTATGAGCTACCAAATTTAGCTTCAGTGTCTGTTTCCTGATTCTGGACCAGGACTGAGCCGTAACTGTGGACACACATGAAGCTGGGCCACAGTTTTAGTTTTTCTACCATGTTATTTTTTTCTGTCTTGTCTAGCCCTGTAAATAATTTGCTAAAATGTTCTGATGTAACAAAGGTTCAGTAATAATTAAAGGTATGCCTGAGTTTACCGTCACCTGTCAGATGGTCATTTTCCTGAAAGAACACAGTCTGAGTCTGAGACGTCAGTAAGCTCACAATTAATAGAAAGTTATTTCAACATAAAAGTGTTATTTTCCAGTTTTTAAAAGGGGAAATTATATGGTTTTAAGCAACTTTCAATCCCATGATGACCCACCACGTCAGCATAGCCCGTCTGCCTTCCTTGGTGGATTTTTGCTGTAAAAATCTGACCTGAATTTACGCTTATCTGATTGGCTGACTCAGAAAAACTCAGTCAATTTGCCAAAGATGTTTTTCACTTTATTTCTCTACTTTGTGTCTATGAACATCTGTACAAAATCAGACAACTCAAAATAAACATCTGTCCAGGAAACAGGAAGCAGCATTTAGTGTGGATAGATTGCCACCCTGCCTTTTCCATCTCTCTCTTTCAGGGTTAAGTCATTGCGGATGGCATAATAAATGTTTCCGACAGAGCTCATCGAGTGAAAAACATCCAATTTTATCTTCTGAGCCGTCACACAAATTTACAGGACGTGAGCATGTAGACATTTCATTTGGTTCAACAGCTCCCCGTTGGCAAATGCCCAACAAACCGAAAAACCTGGAAACTGAACTGAAATTAAAACGTGGCGGCTTTTGTGAAGCTGCGTGGTAAAAGCAGGTGGGGCTACTGTACTGCTGGAATGTAAGCGATGCCGTTGAAAAAACACGTTTAACAAGAAAAAAAAAGCATGGGTGCGTGGCCCACAGGAGGCAGTGTCAGATAAACGACGGATCATTTGTCTTCCATCTGATTTTTTTTTCTCCAATATCAGAGAAAGCATCGACCTGTTTTAAACACCTTCAATCGAAACATTCAGTTTGGTCTCTAAAATATCAGCCATCATTCATTTGTGCGACTCAGATCATGTAAATTGTAGCTTCTGCTACATTTATCCAGTATTTTCTTGTAAAAGGTGACATTTATCATGATGGAGAACAAAGAACACTTCTGTTTGGTATCACAGCATGACGGAGGACACAATGATGAAAGCAAACAAAAAAAGACATTTTTAGATTTGACGTTATGACATCCTGACCTGATCTACCTGTAGACATCAAAGATTTGTTCGATGCCACTCCAGACGTGACCACGGCAACACATTTGCACAGAAAAGAGCCAGCAAAAGATGTTGAGTCTGTTTTCTGTGTTGTTGCAGAACCGTTCCTGACACTGAAATGATTGATCACCTCGTGATTCCCTTACGGTGAGCTCTCACAAGGTGTGAGCTGTTACATACCCTTCCTGGTTTGTAGAATTTAGAGAACTGGTCACATGGCTGTCATGGTACCCTTACAGCCAATCAGGATCTTACTCTAGGGGACCAGACTAGAAGTGGCCATTTCACAAAACAACTGAAACAAGAGACACGGGAAGTGATCAGAACAGACTTGAGCGCTCCAAACATTATGATCGGTAAAAAAAATTTTTTCCAAATGAAGAGGAGAGCCGGCCGGTGCTCATCGTGGTCTGTGAATGTCTCACAACTCCCGAACACATCACCACATCGTGACGGTTTACTGTTCAAAACAAAAAGGATGAAGTGGCGTCCTCATGCAAACCACCTCTCATTGGTTTAAAACCGGTGATGTCACATAACAATGAAAATAATGTAACCTCTGCTGGATGCTGATTGGATGGCTACATTCACTGTCTTCATGGGAGGAGAGGTCACTCAATCACACAACTAGACTGACGAGTGATCGCGTGGGGTCAGGTGGAGGGAGGAGACTCTGAAGTGAACAGGTAAGCTCATCTGTGCCATGTTCAGACGGCAGATGGGATGCGTGGGGGCTGAATGAGGCGGAATCTTCAGGCTCTCTAGGTTCCAGCACAGAAATTCTGGCAAACGCTGTATGGTGAACCTGAACGTCCCACAGCTGTGCCACGCTTCCACACACCTCGAGGAGCAGAAGCACTCCCACCGCGTTCAGAGTCCCAGATGTAATTAGTGCAACATGAAGCTGATGATGTAATCATCACATGACTGCTGACGTACACAGTGTCTTATTTGATTTCAGCCACCAGGGATCAGAAGTGAGGAGCTTGGTTGTTGTTTTCTTGAACGCAGTGGCAGCTGAGTCCCAATCAGTCCTCAGGTTCCTCCATGACAGGACAGGCAGGGTCACGCTAAACAGGGACCCTCTTGCTGGTCAGAGGGCCTCCTGGTTGGCTGTCAGGTACTCCTCAGCTCTCTTGTGAGCTTCGAGAGCTTTGATGGTGTAAACATCCTGTGGTAGCTCCGACTTCCTCCTCATCAGGATCTTGTCTTTCTTCAGGTCTTTCGTACCCTGAGAGACAGAGAAATCAGCTGACTGCTGATGGACTGATGTGGTGATAAGTGCACTCAGCGAGGAGCCGTACCTGGGAGGCTTCGCTCTCCACAGTTTTCTTCAGCAGCTGGATGTCTTCAGCTGTAGGTGTCTCGGTCTCCATTGAGTACACGTTTACAGTCGTACTATTGTCGGAATACAGCACGTACTGCAAACACAACCACACAAAACCACAACATACAACAGGCTCAGATCCAAACAGGAAGCCGGGCCCCCAAAGTGAATGACATTTACTGACCTCCTGTGGGTGGAGTCCAGGTCGGAGCTTTTTGCTCTGAAAGAATGAACATCCAGAGTGTATGAGTGATGGGTGGAGACGATTATGAAAATGAGGAAAAAAGACCAGAGCATAGTGGAAAAAAACATGCAGAGTCATGGGTAGGAACTAAGGAAAATACCTGTGGATTCTGTTGGGCCAGCTCTTCGATCTTATGCCACACCTCATCTCTCTCCTTCAGCTTCAGCTTCTCTCTGCACACAGAAACATCCTGAGTCCCAAGGAGGAGGAGCAGTAGTAATTCTAATAATAATAACGATAATAGGTGGGAATTACTTCTGTTTCTCGGCCTTGTACTGCTGCGTGCAGTCATCAAACAGTTTTTGGTTCATCTCCATGAAGAGCTTCAGAGCGTTGTAGATCAGACCGTGGATTGTCCTGGACACACACGGTTAGAAGGGTTAAACCAAAGGGGGGGGAGAGAAACCCAGGGGGTGAGGGAAAGACTGGTGGCTGCAGATTCAAGTGACAGTGCTGATGAAACAGCAGCGAGGGCTGTAGACTGAAAACTTTATAGTTAAAACTGCAACAGGCATAACTAAAGACTGTGTGAGTGTGTGTGTGTGTGTGTGAGAAGTACTTGTTCCAGTGGCTCTTGGAGTTCTTGTAGAGTGCGGGGAACATGATGGGGAGGATCTTGGCGGCGTTGTCACTGATCAGACTCATGATGTACTCGTTGTTCCAGTAGTAAAGAGCTCTCTCTGCCACCTGAAACACACACGGTCACCATGATCTCTGACGCCAGCGTGATGTCACACCCCAGTCCCGGCTCTGCGTGTCGCACCTGGAAGTGTGGGCTGGACACACACTTGGCGAGCTGTCTGAAGAGCGGCTCCTGGACTTTGACAAACTCCGACGGCTCGATGACGTCCAGGATCTCCTCCAGCTCGTTCAGGAACATCACCTCCTTCGGGCTGTGAGTCTTTGGCCAGAACTTCAGCAGGCCCATGATCACCTGGAGATCAGACCCCCACACCCACCAGTTCGTCAGACACCAGCCACATTTAACCACGTCGCTATGGAAACACAAGGACTCACAGGCTCTGTCAGACTGCTGTCCTTCTCCAAAAACTGGACCACACAGTAGGCCAACTGTGGGAGGAAAGACAGAGGCAGGTGTGACAGGTGAGTGTGAGCGGTTTGGGGTGTGTGTGAGGGACCGGCTGGCTACCTGTGGGTGATAGACACTCAGACTCTTGACTTTATGCAGTGGCAGCAGAACTCTGATCAGAAACATCTTGTGTTCTTCTTTCAGAGGGAGAGCAAAACCGTTGATGATGCTGTGAGACAGACGGGGCGGTCAGACAGACAGACAGAGAGGACGTTCAAAAACAGGAGAAAGGCTGACATCACAGGTGAGTGTGTTACCTGCCCAGTATCTCCAGCAGCTCAGCAATTCCGTTGTGATGTTCTGTCTCATATATGAACCTGTAGAACAACACAGTCATGCTGGGAAGACTGGTTTCGTTGCTCTGTCAGGAAAACATGTTTAATGGTCATGTGACTCGGGCTCGGACCTGTAAAAAATGTTGTTGATTTGGCGGCGGATGTAGGCTCGCAGGCCGAGGAACTTCCCGTAGATTCTGTGCAGGATGGTCTTCAGGAAGTCTCTTTCTCGAGGGTCCTCACTGTCAAACAGCTCAAGCAGCTGGGACAGAAAATCACACATTAGCGAACGTCTCAGAACACGGGTCACGACCCCGAACCCGACCGATGCTCTTACCGACATGACAAACTTTTGGTCGATGTATTTTTTGGCGATGTTTGGCTGAAAGTCCGGAGACTCCAGGAAGCGCAGGAAAAACTCGTACACCAGCTGAGGAGACCAACGGGGCACGTCAAGTTACACCTGACTGCGCTTTGAATCACGTGATCATCAAACAGATGGCATAATGACAGTCCTGATCACATGATCGCACACCTGGAGGTGGGGCCAGGCGGCCTCCAGCGTTGGTTCGTCCTCCTCAGGGTCAAACTCAGCCCCGGTTGGGTTGGAGGAGGGAGGAAGGGTCCGGAACAAATTGACTGAGAACTGACAGACACAGACATAAATCTCTGAGGCTTCGCTCCATCAGGACCGTTTCACCAGTCTCACCATGATGACGGCCTCGGGGTAGATGGACTCTGTGACCACATCGCTGTTGTGAGTGATGTACTCCACCATTTCATTGAGACCGGCCCGTTTCACTTCCTTATACTTGAGGTCGCTGAGGGGGTCGCTAACGAAGTCGAAGAGCACGCAGCACTGACGCAGCTTCTGGACAAACAGGTCCTCACGCTCTATGAGGGGCGCATCTGGAAAACACAGCCACGCTCTACTCATCCTCCTAGAAAACTAGCACTCTTTAAAAAGAAAAGTCCTTTACAGCATCATTTACGTGTGACTTAACCTCTAAGAGAGGCAGCTAGCAGCTACACGGATCTGTGTTTCACTAGACTGTGCAAATATTTGTGGTTGAGAAAATGTGAAATGTGGCGAGCTGAACAAACACAACATGTAAACCTTAAACAGGAACATTGGGTTGGAATCAGCGTGAGCCAGCGAGCACCTTTGAGCGCGGGCAGCTTCTGCAGCTCTCTGTTCTTGGTGAGGCTGAAGCGCGATGAGCTCTGCCGGCGCTCCTTCTTCACGAGCTGAGGACCCCCAGAGTATTTGATCTTATTGAGCTGAGTGGGAGGAGGAGCGCTGTTGCTGGGACGCTTACTGCCACTCTGCTGCTGCTGGGACTGAACACACAGAAATCACATTCCAACTGATGCATGCTGGGAGCTCCGCTTCCGTGCCAACACTCTCAAAAACAATTGGATTACTGAGGTTTGGATTACGTTTTCAGTGTTTAGAGGCAGGTTGTAGAGATCTACATGTTGTGGACTCACCTCTTCTGAGTTCTCCACTGCAGAGTCTTTCCCACTGCTGTTACTGTTCTTCATGCTGCTCTTAGCAGACTTGCTGGTTTCCTGTTCACGCAGAAGAAAACAGCAAGTGCCTTTTAAGAGACGCATAGCCCAAACTTTACACTAACCTTGAGTAGAAGGTTTCACTCGTTTTCTGTCACACAGGTAAGAAAAGTCTGCAGAACTACTTGAAGACCTCACAGGCAGCAGCAACAGTGAAGGACCCCGACCACACAAACATCTGGAGGACCACTGTGAGGGCCTGGAAACCTGCGCCTCTCAGACAGGCGCCAACATTTGATGCTCTGATGCCATTAAAATTAAACATGGTTAATATTGTCCTAACGGCAGCACGCGGAAAAGACCAGCTAAAATCGAGGTTGTAAGGACACCATGCACCTAACGACGGGGATGACAACAGCGCGCATCAACTTCAGCACGATGCTAAAGATTTTATTCCAACTTTGGAATTTTGTCTGTGATTTTGAAATGGCATGAAAAGTCGGTAGGTGTAAGGCCGGCTTTAGTCAAACCAATGAGATTATGAGAGGGTCTTTCCTTTTTTGTGAGTATCTAAATTTGAGCATTGCCAACAAAAAACAAAAATATATTATAGTCACCAAAATGGACCCCCAAGGGGTAACATTTATTTCTATTCAGTTTGTGAACTGGTCCCAGAAGACCCTCGGTGTAGCCCAGAGAGTATCAAAGTATTAACACCTTTGTCTTGATCGCTACAGCACCAAAGGCAGCACGAGGACCTAAAAGCACAAAAGAGACCACCTGAGCACAAAACCCTTAAAAGAAGCTGTTTTAATTCTGCAAAATGAATGGGGTGAATTCTTTTTAGTATAGAGAAGTAACATAATAAAGGATACCTGGAATGACACCCAGTGATAACATCGTTTACAGCACTGAATTAAACTAAATTAATTAAATCAGGTCTATGACTGTTCAGGATGGCTAAGTGCTTCAATCCGGAGCAACCAGGCTTCTACTATCCAAACAAGGTAATTGTTATTGGGATTATTATTATGATATTATCTGATTTAGATAATGGAAGCCTGGTAGCCCAAGATTAAGGTGCTTATGACCTGGATGATTGAGAATGATGGCACAAACACAGAAATATTGCCCTTTTGCAGTTATTCTCTAAAAAAGTCACCTGAACACAGGATCAGAGCCTCAGAGATGTTCCAAATGAAAAGTTCTGATGATCAGCATCACCTCTATTTGATTAGTCTCTTGAGAACTGAATGTACCAGTGATTCAGTCATCAGTTAATCAGTGCAAAGTTGTGGTTCTCATTCCATCCCTCAGCATGGAGCCGGAACATGCGACTGAGGCCATATACACGGCTCACAAGATATGAACAAACCCACCTCCTTCACAACAGAGCAAACATTAGACAGTAAGATATAGTCTCGGTCTGAAGTCCGACATTTGAGCCATCAAGGTGTTTTCCCAATTTCCCTGACATTTCTTAAGTTTAGAATATGTTAAATGTGGCCCTTGTGTCCCCCTGAAGGGACACGGTCCCCTGATGGAGCTCTGGGAGGGTCACAGGGGTCTGGATGAACCACCACCCGTTATATAAACCGCCAATCTTCACATGATGGAAGCATGACAAGAGATGGACAACCAGGCCCCTTCGAGTGCAATATTTTATGTTACATGAGGACATTTATTCATGATGAGTCACAGCGAGGAGAACCAGGCTGGTGTCGGTTTCGAGCCTGGTGTCCGCAGGATAAATTATTGAAGGGACCCGACAGTAGTTCCTCCGTGGAGCTCCAGGGCGGCAACAGCAGGATATCTGCGGCTTGCTGACAACGAAAAGCGCGCTGTAACCTCGGCCGGACACACCGCTGAGGTGGGGTGTAACGTGGGTGACGGTGACACTCAGCACCCAGCCGGAGACACTGATTTATGATGCCGCTCTGCAGCTAGCGGTTAGCTTCATTTAGCCTAGCTGTCCTCTGCTAGCGCGGCCTTAGCATGCTACATTAGCCAGACAGACAAGGTCTCTCAGGGCCAAAACGCCGTGAGTTTTATGGATACACTAAAAACGACAAGGTCATGCACCCGTCTGCTCACCTTCTCTTTCTTCGGCTTGTTTGGCATCTTAAGCACGTTGCGGGTTTCTTTTTCAAAGAAGCTCCGTGGTGTTTTCACTGGGGCTCAGACACTGTCACCGGGTCTGTCTCAGCTCGCAGGGTCCCTTCTTGCTCCCTGCAATCTGATTGGCTGGCGACGTGCAAACCTGCGTGGCGACTCACCGAAGGATTTTTCCTGATTGGTTGAAAGGAAGTTACATGGAGAGGGTGAGGCTGAAGGGATGTGAGGACGGAAGACGCCTAGTCTTCCCAGCAACAAAACACCTTTAATTTCATCACACTTCCCTTCACATACATAACAACACTTTTACATTTAAAGTTCTAATTCTTTTCCAAAGATACGTGGGTTTTCAGTTTTAAATGATTAATAATATCAAATGTTAACTCCCAGTTATTGTAGTATCCTTCCCAGCAGAAACAGCGGGCACAATGGACCCAAAAAATCTCATTAAAAATCCAAGAAATTCTGGATTTTCTGTTTTATAATAATTGTTGTGTCTCAAGCTGTCTGAAGGAAGAACAACAGCTCTGATGACTAAACAAATCTGCCTTTAGATGGATGATTTGATGAAATATTACAGGTCAGGGCAGGTGTTCCATCTTTAATCCCCCAGATTTCAAAAATAACTCACAGATTCAGAGAATCAACTCAAATAAATAAAATGTCAAAACACATTCAGTGCAAGGTGGTTTTTATTCGACTGATCTTTTGAACACAGGGCACAAAACAATGTCAAAGGCAAAATTTTCAGGTTCTTGCTCCTTTTAAAAATTCTAATTAAACACTGAAAATGAAGTGAAATAATAATTTTAGTTAGTTGAAAGAAAAGTGAAAGGAGACATATTTTCCATTACCCAGTCTATCTAAAACTTCCAATTCTATCCTATGAATTGTGTCAAAGCAAACATGTCTGCTCTTCCAGGGAGTAAAGGTCAGTCTGAAACATTGCATATTGCTGTATATTACATATAAGCATCATCTGAGCACCAAATTATACAAAGTAGTAGTACAAAGTAGTCAAATATTCAATGAGCTATGAAGTTCACATTAAAAGGACATGTTGCAACATGCTAATGCTTGCTGATTATGATGAAAATCTTGCATATGAATAAAATCATCTAAATAAAGAAGAGACTTACCTTCCCTGCAGGCAGCTCTTCAGTTCTGTAAAATATATTCTCACTGTGTTTCATTTATTATTTTAGTCCAACACATTTACTGTAGGTGGAATTTGAAAAGGTAAAAAAAACAACATAAGGCACCAGTGTTATATATCTAAGGAAAATGGCCTGATTTAAATGAACTTCAAGTATTAATTCAAGACATATTTTGTGCTCTAATATGAAGACAAGCAGATGCTTCCATTCACCTCAGCTCTACTGCTGCTTTTGGCCCTCTGGCGGATCATTTTATTTTTATTCCTGCAAAAAGGAATGGATGGTTGCTATAGCAACATTGTGAAAACTGCCAGCTAACATAAACACCGACTGTACACAAATATAAGCGGTTTTATTGACCAAGTGAGGATGGACATTTTACTGAGGAAACAGTAGGCTTCTGTGTTCAGACGTTGAGCTATAATGCTTTGTGTTTGTATATATTTCTTAATTATATTGATTATTTGAGATGAGGTATTTTATCTGATAATTGACACAAGTGAAAAAAAAATGAAAACCAGACAGAAAATATACAAAAATGGTTTTATTTTCTTTCTTTTTTTTTAAAAAAAGTCCAAAGTCTCTACAGTCTACACAGTCTTCTACGCAGAAAAAGAGTTCTGACAGTCAGATGTCAGATGCTCCAGTGTCTTCCATCAATAAAACCATCACTTTCTGTTTCTGCTACCGGCTGGTCCGTCCCTGGTTTTCTCCAGGGAGAAAACCAGGGACGGACCAGCCGGTAGCAGGTTGGAGTGTGTGGTGTCACATGCCGATCCTCAGACTGGACCAGCTTCACAAATTCCAGCTATTTTCAGAACCTGCTGGTGAAACTGCAGCCTTAACTGGCCGTGGTCCTGCTCTTGTGTGAGGAAACTTCAACAGGAGCAATCGGGAATATGGGTCCATCACACTGAAGAGAGAAATTAGCGTTTGGGGTTCTCGTGGTCTGAGAGTTATTCAGCGGAGCTGCTTTACCCATCATCGAGGGCCTTTTAAAGCCTGCAGAAGGGGCAGGAAGGTCGGGGTGGAGATTTCCCTGGTTGGTGCTGTTAGATACCCAAGGAGGA
>BJFM01004506.1:0-22937 GCA_016586285.1 Arothron firmamentum | reverse complement strand
TCATTCTGCTCTATTGGTCTGCATTTGGGTCCGCAAGAAACCCGCGCGTAACACAGACTCTTTCAGTGCCTTCAACATTTCAAGTAAAAATCTTTTCTAGTAATGAATATTTATCTTGTCACAGTTCAGGATCGAGGACCCAAATGCAGAGCACGCTCTTTGATTTGCAAATACAAGTTTATTTAAACTGAACAAAAAGCCAGTGCGCAGGATGAAAACGTAGTATGCTCACGCAACAATCTGGCACCGGTAAACCAGGAAACATTAAACTCCCAGGGAGCGAATAATCACGGACGAGAGTCCTCAGGTTGGGGGAAACCCAAATAGTCTGTATCTGTGAGTCTGTATGGAGACAGAATGCTGACAGGAAATCCGGGGAGGAACAGGCTCAAAAGGGCAGGTCAGCAGCAGGCTGGGTCGATCACAGACTAACGGCAATAATCCACAGGTAGGAGATCTCGCATCGCACGGGAAAAGTTCAAATAAGGAACAGACAAGGTTCTGGGAGCGGTGGATGAACAGGCAAGAAGAACTCGACAATCTGGCAAAGAGTCTCTGTAAGCCTGCAGCTTAAATAGCTGTGTCAATTAGTTGACCAGGAGTAGTGATGGGTCGATGAAGCGTCATGAAGCGTTCCGACACATTGCCAAACTGTATCGATACTGCGTCAATACTGTCACTGAATACTGACCCCTGCTGGACCTTAAAAATCCCTACAGGTAACCTCGTCGACAGACTCAACTGACACTGATCTGATGACCTAGTGCAGGGGTGGCCAACCCAGTCCTACGAGAGCCTCAATCCAGCAGGTTTTCCATCCTACCGGCTAGACAACAGTTTTCCCCTGGAGCCACCAGATAGACAACTGCTGTCACCAAGGTAACGACTTCCAGGTGAAACCTATTGTCTACCCGGTAGGATGGAAAACCTCCTGGTTTGAGGCTCTCGTAGGACTGGGTTGGCCACCCCTGACCTAGTATATAGAATAATATAATTTAAGTCATTGTAGTTTATATTTCATTATTTGATATCTTCATTTAAATTTAAAATATCTTTGATATTTTTAGATATTAATAAATAATATGAGCATGTATCATAACGTGGAAATCTAAGTGAACGTGTGGTGAATGAGGAAAAAAAAATCCCAGTCTTCAAGACTGGGATTTTTTTTTTCTTACAGATTTTTATTCAAAAAAATAAGTTTTTCCAGTGTTTTGAAATTGAGTCTATTACTATTACTATCCTGGGTGTATCTGGGACTTCATTCCCATGTCTGACCCTATAATGCCTCAGCATTGAGGAGGTAGTTTTTTTTAAATAAGCAAGTTCTGTCGAAAAATGCGACATTTAACCTGCAAAAATTAATATGAACAGTAAACAAAGAGTCACTTTGAAATGAGTTTGAATTCAGATAGATCAAGTGGAAACTCTGAAAGGAGCAGGATGAAACAACAAGGAAATTAAAACAAATACCTTATTTTCCGAAAGGAGATCAAAATAGTCCCAAACGGCGGAAACCTTTCTTTTAGCTTGAGGCTGCTCCATAATACTTAATGAATTTCTCGATGAAGCACTAAAAATCACAGATTTTTGGGGGGAGATGCACTCCCTTGACAGATGCGGTTCCTTATCAACACAGTTTGGCAAGTTAGTGTCAGTTCGAAACAGTTCGTGTATCGGTCACGTGACTTTCTCAGAACGATACGCGCACCGACACGGGGTTTGCTCTATGAGCTCGACGCATGTGCCGACGCATCGTTGTTGCTGGACCCATCACTAACCAGGAGCATGTGAGGCTGATCAACGCTGCAGGTGTGGCTGATTAGCAAATGAGCTGAAGGTGTGGCTGATTGGCAGCTCAGCCACAGGTGTGGGGCTGATCAGGGAACGTGGCACAGCTGAAACGATGAGATGAGCAGGTAAGGGGAGGGTGAGAGCCTGGGCAGACTGGCAGCTGTGACATATTTGGAACGTCACAGAAGTGGAACAAGAATCTTTGAAGTTAAAAAAAAAAAGGCCACATAAAAACTTTTCTGGAGAAAATGTTTTCAACAGTCATTAAAGTAAAGTCTGTTTGTCTCAACTAAAACTGAACACGTCTGTTTTTTGTTTTCTTTGCAGCAAAGGCATCAATGGTATCATCATATGATACCATGATGCCTAGAAACCTCCTGATTAATGCTTATTAATGCCAGTCCATTCAAACGCTCTTGAGACATAGTGGATCTCAGGTATGTTTTGATAAGCTTCAATTTGGAGAAGCTCCTTTCTGCATTAGCAACTGTTATCGGAATAGTGACTGCTATCCTCAGGGCCACCCACATATTTGGATAGACATCACTGAGTTTCTTCTCGTTTATGTAATGGAGAAGTTCAAAAGTGGTCATCTTAGGTTTTGGCAAATCAGGGAAATTCTCAAATTCCTGTGCCAGTTCTTTCCAATCCAGACCTGACTGGCCACTGCAGCTCAGGGTCTTGCCAAGTGTCAGGGTGTAAGTGAGGATCCACGAGCAGCACATCTGGGGGTAAAACCAGTTCTTTTA
This sequence comes from Arothron firmamentum, assembly GCA_016586285.1. NCBI lineage: Eukaryota > Metazoa > Chordata > Actinopteri > Tetraodontiformes > Tetraodontidae > Arothron > Arothron firmamentum. The sequence continues at coordinate 20,394 of BJFM01004506.1, read as the reverse complement.
ATAAACACACAGGTGATTACAGGTTTGTACAAACTCGAAGTCAGGACAGAAGGCAGGTCGGGTTATCAGGGAGTAGCGATAGAGACAGGTCAAAAAACAAGCAAGGTCGGGCAACAGGCAGGCAAAAACAGGCAGAAATAAATGCGGGAACGAGCTGTACAAGACGAACTACGATCTGGCGAAGAGTTCATTCAGAATCTGGGGCTTAAGTATTCTCGCTGATTGCTTGACAAGGAGCCGGTGTGGCAGATTGGCAATGCAGAGCCTGTGTGCTGATCAGGAATGCGGAGCAGGTGAGGCAGAGAGGGGAGGATGAGAGCCGAAGCTGTGACAGAACCCCCCCCCAAGGGACGTCCCCTGACGTCCCAAACAAGTAACAGGGTGAGAAGGGAGGGGCTAGAATTCAGGTGACCCCGAGAGGACTGCGTCCTCCAGAGCATTATCCACCTCCCCAGCTGGCTTGGTTCCCTCTTCAAGTCCCGAGGACCGCTGCCCTGCCTGAGGCCCACGGCGAGAGGGTCCTCTGGTGCTGCATGAGAGCTGGTTGGGATGTAGCTGATGGAATTCCCGAATCAACTGGGGGTCCAAGATGTGGCGAGCCGGAACCCAGGATCTTTCCTCTGGACCGAACCCTCCCAGTCAACCAGGTACTGGAATCCCCTTCCCCGATGACGGGAGCGAATCAGGCGCCGTACCCAGAACACTGGGCCACCATCGATGAGCCGCGGAGGAGGCGGGGAAGGATGGACTGGGGCCAAGGGGCTCTCGTGAGCTGGCTTCACCCTGGAGATATTGAACGTGGGGTGGACCCGCATGGTTCTCGGGAGCTGGAGCCGCACCACTGTTGGGCTGATGATACGCCGAATGGGGAACAGACCCACGAATCTTGGTGCCAGCTTCATAGACTCCACTCGAAGAGGCAGGTCCCGGGTGGAGAGCCACACCCTCTGGCCGACCTGGTAAACAGGAGCTGGGGACCGGCGACGGTTGGCCTTTGTGGCGTAGAGGTCTATGGAGCGCAGGAGGTTCGTTCGAGCCCGGGCCCACGTTCGTTTGCATCGACGGATGTAAGCTAGGGCAGAAGGACAGGAAACATCAGCGTTAAGAGCCGGAATAGAGGAGGCTGGTAGCTGTACACAACGTGGAATGGGGAGAACCCCGTGGCAGAGCTGATTTGGGAGTTATGGGCGTATTCCACCCACGCCAGGAAGGAAGACCATGAAGAGGGGTCCTGAGAGGCCATACAACGGAGAACCGTCTCTAAGTCCTGATTCTTCCTCTCCGTCTGCCCATTTGACTGCGGGTGGAAGCCAGAAGGCAGGCTGGGGGTGGCCCCCAACAGCTTACAGAAATCTGCCCAAAAGGTGGAGAAGAACTGGGGCCTTGTATCAGACACAACGTCCACAGGCAAACCGTGGAGGCGAAAAACATGTTGTATCATAGCTGAGCGGTCTCCTTGGCTGAGGGCAGCTTTGGGAGGGGGACAAAGTGAGCCATCTTGCTAAAGCGGTCCATGATGGTGAGGAAAACGGTGTTGCCATTGGAGCAGGGCAGCCCTGTTACACAATCGAAATGTAGGACCAATGACGCAGAGGGACTGGCAAAGGCTGGAGAAGTCCTGCTGGGGCCTGGTGGGCATGCTTTTGTTGATTGCAGATGATGCAGGCACGGATGAAATCCTGAAAATCCTCCTCCAAAGAGGGCCACCAGAACGACTGCCGAAGGAATCCGCATGTGCGCCGGACTCCTGGATGACAGGCCAGTCGGGAAGAGTGTCCCCACTCCAGCACCTCCGACCTCAAGCTTGCTGGAACATAGAGGCAATTTTCTGGGCAAGCGCTGGGTCCTGGCTGCCCGGTTGTGGCGGCCTGCACCTTCTCCTCAATGTCCCGGATGAGGGAGGCGAACATGCAGGATAGGGGCAGAATAGTCCTTGGGCCCTCGGCAGGGACTTCGTCCCTCCCGAATTGTCGGGAGAGAGCATTGGGCTTGCCATTCTTGGAACCGGGGCGATAGGACAGGGAGAAATTGAACCTTGTGAAACATAGAGCCCACCGGGCCTGGCGAGAATTTAACCTCTTGGCTGAGATGATGTAGTCCAGGTTCTTGTGGTCCGTCCACACTAAAAACCGAATCCTGGTCCCTTCGAGCCAGTGACGCCACTCCTCCAGGGCCAGTTTAACAGCGAGCAACTCACACTTCCCAATGTCGTAGTTCTTTTCCGCTGCTGAGAGTCTTCGCGAGAAGAAGGCGCACGGGTGTAACTTCTGGTCCGCAGTAGCTCTTTGAGACAGGACCGCCCCAACCCCGATGTCCGAGGCGTCCACCTACACCACGAACTGGAGGGCTGGGTCAGGCACTTGAAAGATGGGGGCGGCAGTGAAGTGCTGCTTCAAGAACCGGAAGGCGACATCGGCCTCTGGAGACCACCGAAACATCCTCTTAACACTGGTCAGGCTGGTGAGTGGGGCGACTACTGAACTGTAGTTTCTGATGAACCGTCGGTAAAAGTTTGCAAATCCCAGGAAGCGCTGTAATTGTTTCCGAGATTTCGGGACAGGCCAGTCGACTACCGCGGAGACCTTTGCTGGATCCATCTCCATGCTGTTTTGAGCAATAATGTATCCCAGAAAGGACGCCGAGGGCGAGTGGAACCCGCATTTTTCAGCTTTCACAAACAGGGAGTTCTCCATGAGCCTTTGTAGCACTGCTCGCACGTGCTGGGTGTGCTCTTCCTGCTTCTTAGAAAAGATCAGAATATCGTCCAGGTAGACAAAGACAAAGTGGTTGAGCATATCTCTTAGGACATCGTTAACTAGTGTCTGAAACACTGCCGGAGCATTCGTTAACCCGAAAGGCATCACGAGATATTCATAGTGACCTGCTGGGGTGTTGAAGGCCGTCTTCCATTTGTCTCCCTCCCGGATGCGGACCAAGTGATAGGCTTTTCGTAGATCCAGCTTACTGAAGATCCTTGCCCCTTGAAGCAGCTCAAAGGCAGAGGAGATTAATGGAAGGGGGTACCTATTCTTGACAGAGATGGCGTTGAGACCTCTGTAGTCGATGCAGGGGCGTAGTGACTTGTCCTTCTTTTCTACAAAGAAAAACCTAGCGCCGGCTGGAAACGAAGAGGGCCGGATGATGCCAGCTTCCAGCAACTTACCAATATAGTCCTCCATGGCTTGTCTCTCTGGTCCAGACAGAGAATAGAGTTGCCCCTTGGGTGAAGTCCCAGGGAGGAGGTCGATGGCGCAGTCATAGGCGCGATGAGGTAGTAAGGAGGTCACCCTGGTTTTACTGAACACCAGACGCAGGTCGTGGTACTCCACCGGAACTCCTGCCAGGTCAGGGGGGTCATCGGCCTCGATGGTCGGTGAGAGCGGGGAGATAACTTGCTGTAGGCAGTTAGAGTGGCAAGCAGGCCCCCACTCCCGGATGACTCCAGTCTCCCAATCGATGTGAAGATTGTGTCGTTGAAGCCAGGGGAATCCTAGGATTAGTGGCAACCCTTGCTGGTCCAGTTTGTGAAAGCAGATCTGTTCGTGATGATTGCCGGATAAAAGCATGGCTATGGGTCGGGTTTGGTGAGATATGGTGCCCAAGCGATGGCCATCAAGGGGCTCGGACAGGCATTGTCCGAGGGAGCGGTTCTCGGCCGAGGCCCAGCTGATGGGCCACCTCCCCACTTATAATACAGGCGTCGGCCCCGGGATCGATCAGGGTGGCTAATTCCTGGCGGCCCCCAGGCAAAACAAGGCAGGCTCGAAGGAGAGGCCGGGAAGAGTGGGGAGGAGAGGTTGCCTGACTCACCTGTATTTCCCCTACTACAGGTGAGTCCGCCCTTTCACCGGGCAGGAGGAAACAAAATGACCCTTCCCACCGCAGTACAGGCAGAGGTTCTCCCTCTGTCAACGTCAACGTTCATCTGGAGTGAGAAAGGTACGGCCCAGCTGCATCGGTTCCTCCCCTGACTCAGGTGTAGTTGTTTGCGGTGGGAGCTGCAGAGGTGGTTGCGTAAATCCCTGGCTGCCCGCCGACAAAAAAGAGGAGGCTGGCTGCTGGCCACGACTGTGAGCCTGCATCCGCAGGTCCATCTGGATTGCCAGGTCTATGACGCCATCAAGCAACGCAGGTCTGTCATATGCAATGAGCATATCCTTTACTCGATCCTCCAGGCCATGCAGAAATTAGTCAGCGAGCGGAGCGGAAGGCCAGCCACCCCGAGTGGCCAGGATCCGGAATTCCACAGCGTAATCCATCACGCTGCGCTGCCCCTGCCGTACGGCGAGTAACTCGTCTGCTGCAGCGGGCCGGGAGCTGCTGTGGCCGAACGCTTGAAACGAAGCGCACGCGGACGTCTTGCGCTCCCACTTCTCAGCTCCCCACAGATGCGCGCGCCCGGTAAGGTGGGTGATGGCGAACGCCACTTTGGCTGCCTCCATGGCAAACGTGTGGGGTTGGAGGGAGAAGAGCAGGGAGCAGTTGGTTATGAACTGGGGATCCCCCGCGAAGCGTTTGATGTCTCCAATGTGGGGCTCCGGACCCGCGATCTGGGCTGTGGCTGGCAGTGCAGGGACGGGAGCAGCAGTAACAGGAGCAGGAGCAGCAGCGGGAGTGGCGGTGGTGACGGCGTCTGGTTCGGCGACAGGTTTGTACAGGTTTGTACAAACTCGAAGTCAGGACAGAAGGCAGGTCGGGTTATCAGGGAGTAGCGATAGAGACAGGTCAAAAAACGAGCAAGGTCGGGCAACAGGCAGGCAAAAACAGGCAGAAATAAATGCGGGAACGAGCTGTACAAGACGAACTACGATCTGGCGAAGAGTTCATTCAGAATCTGGGGCTTAAGTACTCTCACTGATTGCTTGACGAGGAGCCGGTGTGGCTGATTGGCAATGCAGAGCCGGTGCGCTGATCAGGAATGCGGAGCAGGTGAAGCAGAGAGGGGAGGGTAAGAGCCGAAGCTGTGACACCAAGTGTTTCACACTGCTTTTTTAGCTCATCATTCAGCAGGTTAGGGAAGTTGACAAAGGTGGAGGCCCCTTTCCAGCAGCTGCTTGAGGCGTAAGGTATCTTTTTAGTGCATCTGGAAAGATATTGAGTAGATTTACTTATTTCTGTGCAAACAAAAAAGCTATAGGAGGACATACATTAACTACAGGCCCTACATATACACCACATACAAACACAGTGTGTTATACTTCTACATAAGATTATTACTGTCTAGCTGTGATTATGCATTGCTAACAAAAGAGAGTAATCGTTACACATGCCCAAGTAATTATTTGTTCACATTGGTCACTTAATTTTCAGCATAAGCAGCGGTAACAACTGCAGAGGGGGGAGGGGGCGTAGTACTTCGAGAATCCCTGAGCAGTTTCGCATGTTCGACCTAAAATTTATACATTTTTAGGTCTCAAAAATGAGGACATGTCTGATTAAAAGAGGACGTGTCCGGCTAAAAGACGTCGTCTGCTCACCCGACATCAGCGCGTTAAGCTAATTTATGTTAAGTTAGCTAGCTAAAACATACTCTTTAAACAAAACAATATTTTAAAAATATGTTGACACAACTTTACCTTTATATTTTGACTTCTTTTCCTCCTCCGCTTTTCTTCTTTTGCAGAATTAAGTGCCCAAGGGCTTAGCTGTTCTTTTCATGATGAAAAAAAGTTGTAAATAAAATCCCCTGTCCTGTTCCGACTGATTCCGACTTTTATTTGTTATTTTCAAGACAGAAATGTAAAGGGGGCGCCAGTGGGCATCATAAATTATTTTACGATTTAATTTAAATATTTTTCCGAAGAGAAGGGCGCTGGCAGTACGCCCCTCCTGCAGATGGTGCCCTAGGCGACCGCCTGTGTCGCCTATGCCTAGCGCCGGCCCTGGTCGCTATCAGAGTAGAATAAACTTTGCCCTCGGCCTTCTTTGGGTGCACGTTGTGCAGTCCTTTCGGTCCAGGACATATGATGAGGGAGGGAAAAGAATGGTTAGGACAGAGAGATGTTAGACCCTGGCTATGGTCCCTCAGCAGCTGCTGCCCTTGTCTCATTAGACAGGTTTGCCAATAACTTAGCAGTTGCTTCAGGTTCCTGTGCGATCTCCAGCCCAGAAAAACACGAGTTATGATGGCACAGTATTATTATAACACAAGTATATTATTAATGTATTTAAAAGAAAAAAGACAAGCATTAGGCTGAAGCCCCAGCCTATTCCTTTTTCAGTGGTTGCCTGACGGAGTCTTTTGTAGAAACATGATTTTTTTCCCCCAATTTTTGTTTTAGAACCAAAATAAAGCTTTGAACATTTTAAGAGTAACACAGAACCTTTACTGTTAAACATACATGACAGTGCCTTTTTATTACCCTTTTTACGTTTCATGCAAACGCTTTGGTCACATTTGGTCAGCAGTAGTCGCCATACCTAATTGTATCAAATGCGTCGAAATGCTGAACCTTTTCAACACAATTGCTTCAGATTGATTCAATGTTTTAGGAAGCTTCGGTTTCTCCATCACTAAATCCTAGGTCCCCAGTGCTCTGCAGGGTGAGCCGAGCCAGCGATCTCCACACCAGGTCCTGGCGTCCATACAACAGCCAATGAACAAACTATAACCTGAAGGCAGCACACCTACTAGCCAGGTGCGCCATCCCCTACCCTTCCTCCCTCTCTGTGGGAACCAGTTAAGTCTGTCTCAAAACCAGTCTTTTAAAACAGCCTGGACTTAGAAGAGCCAGTTTGCCACAAAAAGGAGGACATCAGTTTGTTAATCACAAGGGTGATATGACATGCAGAGGCACCTCCACCTCTATAATTGGCCCTAAACAGGCTCCAGGACTCCCCCCCCCTTCAAATTGTGCTTTAGAAACAAGTCATCCCCCTTTTAATGTCCTGCAGGTTTGCTTTCTTTGACAGGAGGGAGACGAGTGCCCTCTGGTGGGACAAAGGCAGCATACTGATGGTGGGACTCTCACTACAAACCTCCAGGATATCCTGAGACAAGAGTCCTGAAGCCCTTGTGGAACTCAACCGAGAGTTTATCGATGTTTGGTGCCTTTTGGCCTTGCATTGTCTATTGGGTTGCATGCAGGAGGTTTTCCATACACAGCAAACAGTTTCCCATCTCACAGACATCTGAAACATTTTATTAGAATCTATACAAATATGACTTGGAATTTTTTTTTTTAACTCTTTGGGTGATATTAATAGCATTAGTGATAATTAATAAAGAATTATGTGAAGCCCCAATTACGGTGACCAATACTGAAAATTCTAGTAAAAAGATGAAATTTAATAAAAGCCCGGAGATGCTGGGCTGACATCTGAGGGGTCTTTTTTCGTTTGTTTGTTTTTTTTAACAATTTTCTGGAGATACTTTGTGCTCCTTACATAAAGTATAGCATCAACACTGGTATGCTCCCTCCATCCCTCTGATCACTCAAATTAAAAATTTCAAAAAGTGAACTTCTGCCAGTGAAACTGACAACTCTGATACTGTCTGAGGCATCCCCGTCCATTATCATTGAAAAAGAAATTTCTCTTTGATTGAAATTGATTGAAATTTTGACCCCCCCCTTATTGCTTCAGTTCAACAGAAATATAATATCTGGTATCAAAGGAATTTATCCATCATGCAGAAATCCTTGGTAGCTAACGTTGAAGATGGATGACAATGGTCAGTTATTCAACTATAACTATCCTGTAACTGTCAGAGAACATACAATTGTGTTTGATGCGATCCCTGGTGGTGCAAGAAGGCTGTTGATGTCAGGTCTTAAGGGAAGAAACTGTATCGTTCCATGGATGACTCCTGATGACATATTCATTGGAAATGTTTGTCCTTTACTGAGTGATAAAGCCACTAATTATTGCATTAGATGTATTATTCAGAAAGATATTGTTTAAAAACCTTCAACAGTATTTTTTACTCATTCACTGATGTAAATTTGCTAGCCAGTATCTAAATATTATTGTCTTTTTTTATTGTCTTTAATTCGTTTAGAAAATACAGAAAAAAGTTTACGCCCTTAAGTGATCAAAACAATACATTTATGTAAAAAATATAATATTGCTTGAACTTTATTTAACCTCAAGCCCCTTTTAACTCGTTCTTGATTATTTGTTGGTTATCTCTATAAACTTAGTGACTGTGCTTCCCTCATAAAATTCTTTATACCCTTTTCTCTATATATCTTGTCAATAAAGTGTATTAAAAAATGTATCCATTTAACATCTATTCCATGGAGTAAAAAGGGTAAAACACCCAAGTTACATCATAACAAAGTTTGCTTTTTTCCGCTGTTTATTTTCTTTGTTTGTAGTTCATTATTGAGGACATGAAGCAGCAGCAGACCAACAAACACAGCAACCTGCACAGAGAAGACCAACACATCACAGTTGAGGAGCTCTGGAGGGGTTGGAAGTCTTCTGAAGGTGTGTCTATGTAAATGTGTGTCACAGACAATAGATTCTTTGGACATGCTTGACAGGTTTATGTCATATTTTGCATTTTTCTTTTCAAAACATCTTAGTCCACAACTGGACTCAGGATGTGGTGCTCCGCTGGCTCAGGGAATTTGTTGAGTTGCCGCAATATGAGAAGAATTTTAAAGAATTTAAAGTTAATGGAAACACACTTCCCAGGTGAGGCTGTGACTGGCATTGCTGTTATGTGAGTAAAGAAACCAAGTCATATTATCACATTGAACTGGCCTTGACCTCTGTGTGCAGGATTGCAGCTAATGAGCCTTCCTTCCTGAGTTTCCATCTGCGCATTCAGGATCAAAGAGACAAACAGAAGCTAAATATTAAGGCTCTGGATGCTGTTCTGTTTGGCCCGCCTACCCGTAAGGACCAGTCCTTATCTCTGTCTTGTGTTTCTTTTAGTTTTTTTCTACTGGACACCTGAGAAAAGAAAAAGATTTTCTAATAATGTGTTGGTAGATTCACATCATGGGTTTGGGCAGGGTAAAATGTGATTTACAATATATACAAATTTGTGTTTTATGTCTTTACAATCCCTTACACTTATTACCTAATCAACATCAACACATAATCACAACCTTTCACTCTGTCATTAGGCCCACCTCATAACTATATGAAGGACCTGCTGCTGATTGTATCAGTGGTGATGGGAATTGGAGGCTGTTGGTTTGCCCAGGCCCAGAACAAATCCAGCAAAGTCCACATTGCCAAAATGATGAAAGATTTAGAAAGTCTGCAAAGAGCTGAACAAAGTCTTATAGATTTGCAGGAACAGTAAGTTCTTTTTGTTCTGGTAAAATGAGTTTATATTTGAATAACTGCTGCACAAATATGACACTTTCCCAGATTGGAACGAGCCCAAGAAGAAAAGCGTAACGCTGCAGAGGAGAAACAGAACCTTGAGGAAAAGATAAGGGATGAAATCGTTGTTGCACAGGAGGAGGCTAACCGTCTGCATGAGCTAAGGCAGGGAGCTGTGAGTGAGCTCAGTCGTCTTCGATATGCAGAGGAAGAGCTTGAACAGGTCATAATCTTAAATCGTATATGCAGCATTGACAGTTTACCAACTACTGTTAGTTCTTGTTATAATTTAAAAAGGAAGACTTGCTGATCAGGACTTTAAGTTAATCACTTTTGTCTAACGACCACCATCAGGTCCTCGGAGCACTGAAGCAGGCAGAACAAGACATGCATGCTTCCTGGACAGCTTCTGAGGCTTTACAGCAGTGGCTGCAGCTAACGCATGAGGTTGAAGTCCAGTACTACAATGTCAAGAAACAGAGTGCTGTACTGCAGCTTGCCTGTGCTAAAGAAGAGGTAAGTTATGCAGAGGTGGGCAACAAATAAATGCAAATGGAATTTATTGTAATTAATGCTTGATGTCTGCCTCACAGGCAGAGAGGATAAAGAAAAAGAGGAGTTCTGTTTTAGGGACTCTCCATGTTGCACACAGCTCTTCTTTAGACCAAGTTGACCACAAAATCCTTGAGGCAAAGTAAGTTGATCCTATCACCTCCAAGTTCCAATGTGAATTTTGTATCATGTTCAAATGTTTTTTGGTATCTTCCAAAGGAATGCCTTATCTGAAATCACAGCTTGCCTACGAGAGCGCCTTCATCGCTGGCAGCAAATTGAACAACTCTGTGGCTTTCCCATCATTAGAAATCTGGGCCTAGCACACCTCACTGCTCAGCTGTACTCAGATTCAGGCACCCTTGGCTTACCTCGAGTGCCTCAGTCATCTTGTGCATGCCATAGCTCCATCCATGGATCCATTGAGGATCTTTTAGAAGCATCTGCCTTAACGACCTTACCACAAATGCCAAGTATGTTATTTTTTTATTAAAGTAGAGGAAAATCTTTACTGTCTGTAAATGTCATGATAGTGTTTTTTTTTTGTTTTTTTTTTTTGTTGGGGGGGGGGGGGGTGGACTTAGCAGAAACCAGAAAGGTATGCAATCAAAAATCTGTGGATTTTCATGTTAACAGCATTTTCAGTTGTGAATGCAACAATTGCATAATGTCCTCCATAAACTTGATGAAAAAAAAATCTGCCATGCATGCCTGCTGGTAGCTGTGGAGCAGTTTTTAGTTTTTGAATAGGTGATTTTGTACCGTGGCCAGGAAGTGCAAACCAGTATTACAAAATACGAAACAGTTTTACAATGTGCGGAACACTTTTACAAAGTTTGAGACAACTTTACATTTTGGAATACATTTTAACATATCGTAAATTACAATTACATAACCACAACACATTTACAACTCCAAAAACAAATTTACATTTCAGAAAATATAATAACAAGACGCGAAACACTTTTACAATCACCGAGACAAATTTACAAGTAGCAAAACAAATTTACAAATACGATTTACCGGAAAGGGAGGTCTCAAATTCAGGTTTGTACCGAAAGTGACAGCGGGTCAATTTGAGTTGCTATTGCTGTCAATAGACCGAGATGGAGAGCGACCGAGTCATGTTTTGCCCTTTTTACGGCAAACACATGAGCCGATTAACACGGTTTTGTTTTTCGTGTGTTCAGTCTTTAGAGTATTTAAGCGGCATCAATTATACTGACCGACCAAATGTGTTACAGCATTGCATACAGTATTTTCATGAGGGTCACTCGTACGCTGTACGAGCCCCCTAAAGCTAAGTCCACGCAGCACGATTTTTTCGAGTTGGCGGGTCGCCCGGGTGTTCACACACCAAGCAACTTGACAGGATTGGAGGGCGTATTGAGGTGTTCACAATACAATACGCGTTTTACAATACAAGTCGAATCAGTCAAAAAATGCATCATGAATAAGAAAAATAAATTGCACTGGACTGTAAGTGGCATTTTGTAGGGAAATTTATTATTACAAATTCCAGGACCAACAACAGACATTTCATTTGTAAGGGCAACTTACTAAGAAATAAAAAAGTTATTAAGAACAACAGGCTCGCGCGCTGCTGCCACGTACATCTCGTGTCAGTCCTTGTTTGGAAACTGACAGTGCAGTTGGTCACGCCTCCTGACGGAGAGAATCGCGCCGTGTGAACACTCCCGTCTCCGATGCATACTGTAGTGTGAACACCCCAATCCTCACGTCAATCCTCTCGAGGTTGAGCGGTGTGAACACCCAGGCACCTGCCGACTCAAAAAAATCGTGCCGTTGTGAAATTAGTTTGAGACTCCGAAAATTGTGCCCTGTGTACGAGGCTTAAGACGCCAAAAATCGTGCCGCGTGTATGAGGATTTAGCTACAACAATGCAACAGTTATTCTCACTGGGGAGCAAACATATACATAAAATTGTAGAGTACCTTACCTGACAATACATAATATTACACGCATTAACAATTCAGCATAACCAAACAAATTCCACATTTTAGGCAGCACCTCTCAAAATTTTTCACATAATATTTAAACTAAATGCAGAAACAACACATTGTGATACCACTCTTTTAACTGTCTTTTGCCTAAGAATAATTAATTCCTTTGATGTTCCAGTTCCACCACTGAAGCGTTCCCCTAGAACAAGGCAATCCACTGTATGTCGGTCAAGACATCCTGGTGTGATTAGTCAACCTGCAGCTCCTTTGACTTCATCTCACCCTGACCTTCTCACCCCCATCTGCAGCCCTTATTCATTTAATGAGGAGGAGGGGCGTCTCTTGAAATGTCTCAAGAAACAGTATGTCCTTTTGAAAACATATTTGATTTCACACATTCATCTTTGTAAATACATTTGTCTCCCTTTTCATATATATTTTTTATATTTTTTGACTAACAGAGACTCTGAGGAGAGGTTTTCTGACCCCGAATACCTGACTTCAGCTCCTATCAGCAAACGTTTTCCATGTTCCTCTGTTGAAATTTCTTCAAAAGAGCTGCATTGTGATGAAGCTGAATCTCTAAAGAAAGGAAAGAGTAAAGAATTAGAGGCTGTAGTTGAATCTCCAGTTCGCAGAATTTCTGTCCATGAGCTTAATGCTTCTGCAGATCTGTCCTGCAGGAAGACAGTGAAAGACAAATTGCTAGACCCTTCCTTTGAGGCAACTTTGAAGAAATCCAAAGAAGAATCCTATATGGAGGCCACACCAAGGAAAGTTCTGAGAGATAAAAATGAAGCTCACATTAATGTTGCCTTCAGAAACACATTTTCCAGGGAGTCTGACACAGACCTTCGGGTCAGGAAATTAGAAAGAGATTTAATAGAGGATTTGACAGACACAGAATCAAGAAAAGTGTACAGAGAGAGAAGTGATTTCCCTTTGGATGTCAGAAAGGTACTTCGGAATGAGAAGGAAACAGCAACAGATGTGGTAACAATGAAGATATCACCTGATTTGATGGGTATTTCCCCTGACAGTGGCACAAAAAAGGCATTACAGGATGACACAGAGCATCCTTTTGAGTCAGTCTCCAGAAGGATTTACAGAGATTCAGTGGGAGTGTCTTTTAACACAAACTACAAAAAAAATCCACGAAATAAAGGAGAATGTCACCTGGAATCCACTGTGAGGGCATTAGCGAAGGATAAAATGGCTGAGATTGTCAAAGCTCCCCCAAAAACAACAAAAAGAGAAGAGCTGGATTATTATGCAGCTACTGCTTCTGCAAGAGTACTGCCAAGAGAGAAATTTGAAGCACTTTTAGACAGAACTCCTGATAAGGAAAAAAAAGAGCTTTGTTTTGAATCCCCAATAAGTAAGAGGTTACTGGAAGAAGAACTTGAAATATCTGCTGGCTCTTTGAGAAGAAAAGTACCAAGAATTCCAAGAGATCACAATGACGGTTCCACAGACAGTGCCACAGGAAAACAAGCTCAGGATAGAGTTGATGTCCCACTGGATTTGCCTAAACCATTAGTACCCTTGCCCAATTCTGGAGCCTCAGAATCAAGGTCAGCTCAGACAGCCCAGCCAGACCTTATGATAACCTCACAGGGTCCATGGAAGTCATCATCAGACCTCCTTCCCTCTGGGCCACTGAGTCTGGTTTATGATGGAATTCTTGAGAAGTCTTACAGCATGACTTCATCTGACCCCCCTGCTTCCACAGTGACTCTGCCACAGAAAAGACCTGGAGCTGATGCAGAGACCCAACTGTCAATGCCAGCGATTACCATGTCTGCCGAACTGCAGGGGCAAAAAGATAAAGAAAAGAGTCGAAAATCAATGAGGCTAAAAAATCTTTTTAAAAAAAAGAATGAGTCAACAGCAGAAAATGTCCAAAGCGGTGTTTAGAAACAGATGTTTGTTTGTTTTTTTAAATGTAATGTTTTATTTAAGTTAGTTTAATTTTCAAATTATATTTATCTAAGTAAAGAGGTAATTTGATAACAGACTCGCTTCATTTCAGCTATATATGGAATGAATTTGCTATACCTTGCAGAAAAAAATGTGTGAAAAAATGTTTTCTCTATTCACTTGATTATTATGATTCTTTTGGAGCCCTTTCTAATGCTGTATTGCGTTACCTGAGCATTAACCAATATTTGGACATATTGATATTGATTGATACTTGGCAATGCTTGAATTCAGAAAATTCAGTAGGTTTATAGTGAAAGCACATGTTGCTGGTCGGTTTTCCTGCTGCTTGATTTTACAACAGAGATTAGGATCAACATTTAAGTCGTAAATAACAGATATGGCAGTTTAATCTTTAGTTCTCCTTTGTTAGTTATTGTTAACTCAGGAGAGAAAACCTGCTCAAGATGGAAATCTCAGTCAACAGCAAGTAATAATTTACTGTATAAAAACAAATGATTCTTTGAATTTTCAGCACATGTGTTATTAGGTCTACCTAATGTTGTAACCTAATGTTGTAATAATGCAGCTACTCAGTTCAAATCTGTTCTAGAAAGAAACTTGGTTAAACAAATCTCCAACTATATTTTTAGTAACTATAAAACATTACGGGCTAATGCTCCACTGAAAAGTAGAACATAGTTTTTTAGTCGGTGCTCTACTTCTAACTTCTGAGTGAACTTGTCAACAACTTCACAGTCCAGCTGCCATTGGTTGTATGAATTGGTTGTATGCCATGGTTCTATGACTACAGCTGGGCTGGCCATTTTTTTCTGTCATTCTGGTTGTGTAACTCTGGTAAAAATTAATAAATTATGGCCTTTAAAGCCTGTAATAGTGGTGACTGACTAATCTGTGTTTTGAATACTTCAAGGATACAAGGATTCAAAGAGCGTTATTTGTCATACTGGTACACATTTGCACGTGAGACATTATGAAATGTCACTCTCAAGGTCTCAGTTAGCCCAGTAGGTCTAAGCTATGTTGTCGTTTTCTCTTGTTCTGACCTAAACAGTAGATATGTAAAGAGACATAAATACCTGTATATAAATCTAAACTAAACTAAACAATATATACAAAAATAAATGCCTATCATCTAATCTAAACAACTAACTAAGCCTAGATCTGTTCTAATGCTATACAATGCAACAGTGTGAACACAATTAACTTTTGTTTTGAATATTTACAGGAACAGTATTACACTTCCGAGGAACAGTATTGCAGATAGGGAGAGTATTGCAGATACATTAGTAATAGTGTTTGCTCCAGCAGTATTGCACATAACCTTAAAGTGATGTTCAGTGACATTGTGAGGTGAGTTTGTGAGGGTAACTGTCTACAGAGCACCACTAGAGTTCAGTAGTCTCACAGCCTCTGGGAAGAAGCTATTTCTCAGCCTGATGGTCTTGCTCTGGATGCTCTGTAGCCTCCTGCCTGAGGGGAGGGGTTCAATCATTCTATTTGCTGGGTGGGTGGGGTCATCCATGATGTGGACAGCCCTCTTTCTGCATCTTTTTTGCGTAGATGTCCTTGGTGCTGGGTAGGTCCCACCCCACAATCCTCTGCGCAGCCTTCACCACCCTCTGCAGAGCAGAGCAGCTGCCGTGCCACACGTTGATGTTGGTGGTGAGGATGCTCTCCACCACATGTTGGTAGAAGCACTTCAGGACAGGGCTTCCTAGTCTAGCGCGTCTCAGCTTCCTGAGGAAGTAGAGCCGCTGGTGGGCCTTCCTGATCAGGTGGGGGGTGTTGCAGCTCCAGGTGAGGTCCTTGGTAAGGTGTTCCTCAGGGTACCTGTAGCTGGAGACCACTTCCACAGCTGTTCCTCAGATGGGGGGGAGGGGAGTGTCTTTTCCTCCTAAAGTCCACCAACATCTCCTTGGTCTTATTGACATTGATGCAGAGGTTGTTCTGTCTGCACCAGTGCACCAAATGCTCCAATTCCTCTCTGTATTTGGACTCATCGTTGTTGGAGATGTGTCCCACCACTGCCGTGTCGTCTGAAAAATTCACAATGTGACAGCTCCGGTGTTTCGCTGTACAGTCGTATGTCAGCAGGGTGAACAGGAGGGGGCTGAGCACGCAGCCCTGTGGGGAGCCAGTACTGAGGGTGATGGGGGAGGAGACGGTGTTGTTAATCCTGACAGCCTGCGGTCTGTCTACCAGGAAGTCCAGGACGCAGTTCGCTGTAGTTGCAGAGTCCTTGATGTGTGCCATGACCAGCTTCTCGAAGCACTTCATGACCATCGGTTTGAGGGCTACAGGCCGATAGTCATTCAGGCCCGTCACTGAGTGGCTCTTGGGGAGCGGGATGATGGTGGCTGTCTTCAGGCTGGTTGGGACTGTCGCTAGCTGCAGTGAGGTGTTGAAAATGTCTGTTAACACCTCAGCCAGCTGGTAGGCACAGTCTTTCAGAACTCGCCCCGGGATGTTGTCGGGGCCTGCAGCTTTGCGGGGGTTAATCCTCTGCAGGGTCCTCCTTACATCCGCTGTGGTCACACAAATGGGCACGTCATCAGGCGATTGTATCAGTTTGGTGCTGGGAGGGGTGCGTGGGTCTTCAAAGCGGGCGTAGAATTTGTTGAGGGCATCTGGTAGGGCGGGGTCTGTCGGGCACTGTGCATTCCTGGTGTTGAAGGTCGTGATGTACTTAACACCCTTCCACATGCTTCGGGGGTCACCTGAGGTCAGGTGTCCCTGGATCTTCCGAGCATATGTGAATTTGGCCGTCTTTACACCCACGTCCAGGGCTCTTCTTGCTACTCTGAGTGCCGTTGTGTCCCCTGCCCTAAACACATCATCCCTAGCCTCTCACCTCTGCATTCAGCCAGGGCTTCTGGTTGGGGTAGTCAGTTATTGTTTTTGTGGTCGCAACATCGTCAGCACACTTGGAGATGAAGCCAAAGAAGAAGTATATTCCTCTAGGTTCACCTCTGCCTCCTGGGTGGCTGCCTCCCTGAAGACCTGCCAGTCCGTACACTGAGAGCAGTCCTGGAGCACAGGGGCAGCATCATTGGGCCACACAGTAACAGTCCTTCTTGTTGGCCTGCACTGTTTCACCCGGGGACGATAGGCTGGGGCCAGCAGAATGGAGATGTGATCGGAGAAGCCAAGGTGGGGGCGGGGGAGGGCTCTGTATGCTCCGCGTAGGTTTGTGTACACACAATCCAGAGTGTTATTCCCTCGTGTGGGTATGGCGACGTGTTGGTAGAAGCTGGGTAGCGTGTCCGTCAGTTTTACGTGGTTGAAGTCCCCTGCTACCACGTGGAACAGTTCCTCATCTCCTTTCAAGCCCCTTGCCGGAGGCAAAGTATGTCCATTTTGTTATCCAGTGAGTGGATGTTGGCCAGGAAGAGTGAGGGGATCGGTGGCTTACTAGCCTTTAGCTGAGCTAGCCAACCTGCCCTCTTGCCCCTCTTCTGCCTCCGGGCGCATCACTTCCTCTTGCCGGCCAAGACCCTGCCGTGCCATACTGTCATTCTGAGTAGCTGCAGTCTGCCAATAGTAGATCTCACTGTTGGTGGGATAGCTGTCGATGAACTGTCTCTGATGGCGTACACTTTGGCTTGGCTGTACTTTACACTCCGATTCGTCGTGAAATTACTGCTCAGATTGCCGTTTGATGCATTAGAATCGGACGTAACAACAGGAGCTCGAGAAGCCGCTGCACCGCTGTGCGCCGCCATCTTGGTCGATCTCTGTAGAAGATGATCAGTATAGTATTCTTGCAAATATCTATGGCTTCAACCCAGCTCAAAAAAAAAAACTATTCCTTTCAGAGCTTTCTGTTCATATTGAAAATTTTAAACTTACCTGTCGACCTGCGACCATAATTTTGGAAGGAGATTATTATGGTTTATGATGACTATAATTGTAGCGGAACTCTCTCTCTGGATCTTCCCCCGCACCAGGCAGATCGTACTAGATTGCTATCTTTTTCTTTATGACTCGTAGTAACACAACCTGCAAGAAGTGGCAAATTTTCTAGCACTCAGACTGTCAAAATTCTGGCAAGAATGTTCTAATGGACATTTGTTTTAGTTTTTGTAGAGATAAAAATTTGATGCTATCATTGAAATCCTGAGTCATCGAAGCCTAAGACTTAATTAACTAATAATTTAGGCCATGTGTAATGATTTACCTTGCTCACAAAACTCCTATAACGTATCTTGTTTCTCCTCATATGATAAGCCCATGACTCCTCATTTATTTATCTCATGTAACTAAATGTAATCACCATAGCTGTGTAAGCAGGTGCTTTTGTTTTGCTTAAGTGTAACAACTTCATATTAGGTCACTGTAGAAAACAGCTGACAGCTTGCTGAGTCATTATGCGCAGTGACAACTTCTGCTGAGATCTCAACAGTAATGTGTCCATTATGTACGTTAAACATCACCTGAAACAGCTGATGGTTCACACAAACTTTGGACAACAATGTGGTGTACAGATCTGTTAGGCCTCTGTTTTCTGTACAGGTCAGCTTGACCTCTTGAGTCCTACGTTAGCTCCATGTCCTTGAGGGATGAGACAACAGGCTCTTTTATTTTCGGGACAGTATATAGCGAACCTGACTGTGAGCTTTGCTCAGTGGTGAGTCTCTCAGGAGTACAAAAAAGCAGGATGTTGGCGGCCGAGTGGGAGCAGAGCGTGCGTCGTCTTGGCTGAGCATTTTGGGGGCTCCTCTGGAGACCAAAGGTAGAACGACGAAGACTGACCTCGTGGATACTGATTCGCCACTACGTTTTGCCTTGTACTTTTTATTCTTCTGATTCCATTTGCATGTATTTTCCCCCAATAAATTCTGGGCGACATTTTTGAGGAAAGACAACCTCTGGTACTCTGCATCACTTTTTGACACGAACACGCAGGCAGATGCCTTCAGAGTTCTTTCATCGAGCTAAAACTGAAAAATCCCGCCAACATTTTCTAATGTTGGTGGCATTAACATCAGAAAAGGTGTTTTAGGATCTAGGAAACAATGCCACAATCCGGCAGAAGAAGATATGAAGCCAACATCTGGCCACAGGTCACAAAGTGGCGGTGTTAAAAATCACACCTCTCCAGACCTCTCCAGACTGACAAACAAGCAAATCAACATTCTGGCTTAAACTGAATTGACATTATGGGCTATTATTCTTATTCTTTTTCTTTTACATAGAAGCAGCATTAAAGTATACTCGTGCATACGTCCACACACACACACACACATACACACACACACACACACACACTCTGTCACAGCAGCCAGGCTGCTCCAGCTCTTGCCCTCCTCCCTCCGTCTCACCTGTGCTGCATTCCTGATCAGTGCAGTGGCGACCTGTCAGCATTTGGCCGCTGAGATTAGTCATCCCCTTGGTTTTATCTAGCTTTATTTTCTGTTGGGGTGTTTGTTATTTTTGTGTTGTTTGTTTTTTTTCATTTTAGTTTTGATGATTTACTTTTCTTGTTTATTGTGTTTGTAATTGTTGTTATTGTGTTACTGTCCTTTTGCCCAGTTTTTTACTTTGTTTTGTTCAAGTGCTGGAGGGTGCCACTGGCAGATGGTCCCTCGGGCCCGACTTAATTTGTTGTGATTTAAGGGAAACTCTGGATTTTCTGTTTCAGAAAGCAGGTTCAGCATAACTCTGACTCAGTTACCGGGGTAACATACTCTGTGAAACAAATCTGCTTGCGAGAAGGTTTATTCCAAATAAGCCCGAGTTTTTTCTGCTCTTGAAGCCTGCAGCCTGTCGGGAGAGGAGGATCCGACCCTGATTAGACATTTGATTAAGCCCCGATGGAAACTTCTTTGAGCATTATCGATTTATTTGCACCCTCGATAGTTTAGAACAGCATTCTCAGCCCTCACAATGCTCATATCACGGAAAGGCTCTCAGTTTGGAGCAAATTCGTTGTATTGTGTTGTGTTTGTTTTATCTTTTTTTTTTTTTTTTGCCAACATTTTTGTTGTAAAATGTGCTTCAAATAAAACAAGTATCGTAACTCTAAATATGGTTTTATTAACAATAGAGTACACCAGGCTTACGTCCTCGCATCGATCTGTAAGATCACACACATCACCTGCGCAGCAGTTGAAAACACTTCCTGACTACGCCGTCTGCAATAGCTCAACACATCCTCTTTCCTAAGCTTATGTCTCACATATAATAAAAACATCCGAGGAAACAAACACAACAGCAGCACAAAGTAAATGCCTCAACATATGAAGAGTCTCAAAATAATAAACAGTGTACATAACTGTCAGCACACAAACAAATGAACCTGAATGATGTGCATATCACTATATAACTGATAAATGTGTTCAGTCTTGGTATTTGGGATTTGGCTTGCTAATACGACCTGAACGTGTTCTGTATGGCCTTTAGGCAGCGTCTAAGGGAAGTCCATCTGGGGGACCCTCCACCTTGAACTGTTCAGCGTCCATCATCTCTCCACTGTCCCCAGTGTGTGTGTCATAGTCTCCGGACCTGGGATCAGAGTCCTGGAAGTCGGTGTGTTGTGCTGGAGCAGGCTCGACCACAATCAAGGCCAGATTGTCATGTTCATATCCTGCTCCCAGAACCTTTGTTACTCCTTATTTGAACTCTTCCTGTGCGATGCGAGAGCCCCTACCT